>DWLO01000772.1:0-17828 GCA_018245335.1 Dalla quadristriga | reverse complement strand
TCGTATTTGCCATTATCTGCCGTCCCGCTTCCGTGTACCGCCCTCCGGTGTGGTAGTCCTCATCAACACGACTTACACGACATAGACGTGTATTTGAAAAATGAGGTGGATGTCTATGGGCGTCAGTGGATGTGGGACTGCATGATCGTATACTATTACATGATTTAAGAAAATTATAATGGCTTTCATAGGATTCGCTCGGTCGTATATAATATGACGATTTCGAACGGAAAGATACTGGATGTAGGTGATAACTGAAGTCATAAGTCAAATTTTGTATGGATTTGCTGCGTTAGGAATCCCGAATCGATGAGCAATTTCAAAAATTAAATACGCAACTCATGTCAATCATGCAAATTAAAAAAATCATGCAACAGACTGGTGACTGCGGCAGGCCATTTCGAATTATTTTTAATAGGGATTCCGAATGTACTTCGCCGATATTGAGCCGAGCTTTAGCAATGAAATGTTATTGAACCAAAGATTTTACAATTTCATTGGTTTCGAAATATCACTGCCTACGTAACAAAAACGTAATTCTAAACGTGTTGCTATTGCAACATAGTCAAGTTACTTGCTAATTGAATGATACTCCTGTACCTGTATGTACAAGTAAGTACTTACAAGTAACGATAATTATATGAAGGTTTTTTTTCGCTACAAATCCCTTTTGGATAGGATTTAGATGATTTTTAAATGTTCTTATATGTAGGGTAAATAAATTACCTACTTGTGTTATGTAGTATAATAAGATATGTGATTTAATTGACTTATTTTAAAAAAAGATACTTTATTTAGATTTTATATCGTCGAATTCGCATTTATATTTGGAATTGGATCATGATGCATTGATCAGACTGGCAGCCTTTTAGACAAGATATGCATTTGCTTTTATTTTCATTCTTTTCCTTAGAACAATCCGAAGACTTATTTGATTTGTTCTGGCTGGAAAAGCTCGAAATGTTACACCGGACGTATCAATAGATATCCTTACTATGTGAAGCTATACGCGATAACACAAAATTAAATTCTACTTTGATCTCATTGATTATGTCCGATATTAGGCACATTATGATATGATTATGACATCACGAATTAACTGTTGATACTCTTTTTATAAGATTTGTTTTTTATTTTTGAATTATGGGGAATATAATAATTGAATATAAAACTGGTTTCATTTAAAAAAATCCACATCTTATACATTGATTGTATGTTCATAATCACTTACTATATCTTAACGTACGTTAGTAGGGAGGCGCATAATATTATCTATTTTATATTATCTGTGCATGGGCGTACCCAGCAAGTATATTCTCATGCTGCAATCAACCTACGTCTGCACCGCCGATGCCCAAAAACGCCTGCGTGTTTGTTTAAAGCAAACTTTAGGACGATTTGCGTAGATTTTGGTTGGTCTCACAAAAGTCGAGACCTAATAATGATAGATGATATTCTGTACATAATACAAGTGATCTACAATGTCAGTCCTCCAAAAGACTCGGGAACCCGGTTCTCAATCTGTCGGTCGGCGCGAGATGGTGGTTCAGGGATTGAAGGAGTAAGGACGCGGGCAAATGTAGTCTAAAGGAAATGGACAGTCACCTACTAAAAATCAGCCGCCATCGGAAACATGTCGACCGATTTAATAATAGGTACTTAGGAGGGACTTCCGATCCACCAATGTCATACAGCTGATATTCAGTACCCTTGGTCGAGCTAACCTGGAAATCAGCGCCTGCGTTTGGAATCCGCATGAAAGCTCCGCCGCGCCGACGCGCTGCTACGAGAAAAGGTCCAAGAGAGCTTCCCGAGGTACAAGCGAGTTTACGGTTATTATCCTTACGTGTACTCGGACATTTCTGTTAGGTGCCCTGGGCTATAATTCATTAGAAGTCCGACAGGAACACCGTCAGATTGTTACGGCGTGCAAAATGTTTCACGGAATTATTGAAGCTTCAGACCTGAGTGATAGACTGGGTTGGTTCTATATCCCATATAATTACTGTCGGTGCCGAAAACATGACCTGTTTTCAGTGCCATTGTCGCGCGCATAACTCCTTTTTCCCGCGTTGTTCGCTCTCCTGGATGCAAACCCTGTATGCGATTTGTTTGACGATTAATGGCCGGAAATATTGACAGCATGACTGAAGTTTTGTGAGCGAACAGCATAACAGTGGTGTCTTTAATGTAAATGGTGCATCAGTGTTAATTCAAGTAAATGAATACGCTACGGTCGTTTTCTATACGCCTTACACTTTTACATTGCAAATACATTTTGCACTACTTTTAGACACAACATGACTGGGAATTGATGATGCTAAGCTATGACTAATGATTGTATGCTAACAAAGAACAAAATATTATGTCCGAACAACACTGTAATAGATTAAAATAGCTAAGTATAATCACTTTTGCGCGTGTAATATTGCAGACAGGTGATAAAGCATAATAAATAGATAAGAATTCAAAAGTGATACTGCGCAGCCGGTTTGATAACCCATTTGCGAATTTAAACAATAATTCAATTCGCAAATTGTTTATCAAACCGGTTGTTCTGATTATTGCATTCGATTTAACATTAATTGACAGAATAGACCTTGAGTTTTTTTTGTACAGTGAATAATGCCAGTTTATTTGTTGTACGCTTAGCACTACAGTGATTTAGAATTAAATTTAAATTAATTTGAGTCAGTTGCCATCGCTATATATTTTTGTGAATCAAAATGATTCATAACCAAGATGATGATCGTCTCACAGAAGGGAGTTCTCTTATTAACTCTGGCAGTGAAACACATAAGAAACCGTTCAGAGTTACAGTCGAGTGTCCTTTGTTTCTCATTATGCTTGCTGCAACACTTACGGGTAAGTACCTACTCGTCAGTACTGTTTCCTTAGAAAATGGGTTACCATAAGCATGTTCTCTTTTGTTAATTAACAAATAAATAAATGTACAAATTGATGCATGATGATACTCTATTGTTTTTAAGTCTTAATCGTAGCAAAACTAAAGTTTACTTGCAATACTCCGTGAAACATGCTAGTTATTATTCAATAGTACTTAAGGTACAAAGGCGAGTAGCGAAATTATACAGATAATATAAAACACGACCAATACCCAATAATAAACATTTATCTGCCAAACGAATGTCTGTTCCGACCGGAAATTCAACGCGAGACCCACAGGTCAGTCAGGGGCGCTGCCAATGCGCAACGGGGTTGTCATTTTATTTTATTACCGGTATTATTAAGTCATTGTTATAGTCAAATTACCTCAGTGCCTGAAATCAAAAGTACCTATTCGAGCAGTGTGAGTTGACAGTGAAGACTTATGGATCCGAGACGTGGTCCTTTACCGTCGCGTCGGCCTCATTCGCAAGCTCAAGGTCACTCAGCGCGCTATGCAGAGAGGAATGCTCGATATTTCGCTACACGACCGAATTTGCAATGCTCAAATCCGTAGAAGAACAAAATTGCCGACTTATATCATAAAGATAAGATAATAATAATACACTTTATTGTACACTATCGATACACAACACACATACAAATTACAAAACAATAAGCCTTATTCATAATGTTAACACTTACAATTTTCGAATATAAATACAATACAAAGACTATAAATAGACTCAATTTCAAGCGTAAGTGATTCGCATTACTAAAAGATCCTGCTCAGCATAATGCTGAATGTCCGAGAACAACCAGCGCTGGTCTTCCGCTGGCTTCGTCTATCATGAGAATAAAACAACACGCTAACACAATATCCGGAATAAGTATAGCATTCCGCGACTTCCACGCAGCTCAATATGTCCAAGCAGGTATTTAATTAACAGTCCCTCCACGTATTTCAGGTTCAGCTGTCAGCAACATAATTTTATATAGGACATGTGTGCACTCCTTAGAACACACGCACGAAGAATGTAAAGGATTCCTTTCACCCATTAAAACCAATGATACAAAGCATCTGGAGGAAGATGTTCAGAAGTACGCTACGTTTGTGTCTACAGTTAAGTCAGTGCTAGAGTCTCTGGGGCCTGCCATATTATCGCTGTTTCTTGGAGCATGGTCCGACACGTACGGTAGAAGACCGCTTATAACATGGTCGCTTTTAGGTAAGGCACTTTAAATTGTTAACACATAAGTACCGACCTTTTATGTAAACTTCATGATTATTTATTTATTTACGATCTACCTGTGAAGTACGATATGGTTTACGATATACAGAGATTTTTTCATGAAATATATTTTTATATTCTTCTTAATCTTAATGAAATATATTATGTACTTGGACGGGTCAGAATGAATCGCAAAGCGTGGGGCACGGGTGTTTTTCGATGCATGCAAAATATGCATGCTTACATACGATACAGGATAGCTTGTGCCGAAGGATTAAGTTAACAAACACTAACCTAAATTGTAATACCTAGATTTTAAGCATGACTGCAATAAACGAATTATGAATTATATCTCTTTCTAGGCATGTGTCTAACAACAATGTTGACAGTGGTCTATAGTATGGTAGACAGCTTAGGTCCATGGTGGTATATTCTGACAGCTCTGCCGATGTCACTGACTGGGAGCTACGTCGCGCTCTTTACAGCATCATATTGCTATATAAGTGATGTCGCATCTGCTGAAAAGATGACGCTTAGGTATACAACATTTTATACTTATAAAATAATCCTTACCTATATCATGGATGAATATCTCTAATTTCTCAACTAGTTTCGAATTGGACAATTACTACTGCTTACCTACTAACTGGACGATTACTTATAAGTATATTCTAACAGAACTAACTTACACTTAAAGTCGCCACCTACTCTCAGTCCTATTACTAACGAATACTTAACAACTAATATTCCTATTAACACCTTACACTAACAGTCCCTTGCAGAGTCCTGTTCGAGGTTTGTCACAGATGTCCACGGGCGGCAGTGGTTGGTGGGACTGCATGCTCCTTTGCTATTCATATAACACAAAAAGGGTATTCTGGTGATATGAACATTAGGTACTTTTGCTCTAAAAGATTCAGCCAGTTCCAGATTTCTGTTGTATGATTTCAGGATGACTTTGGTTGATGGCACCGTTTCAGCGGGAATGGTGTTGGGGTCGTTGCTAGCGAAAGATTTAATATTGAAAGTCGGGAATGCATTTTTGCTTTTGTTTGGAGCGACGTTGAACGTACTGGCATACTCGTATGCAAGCATATTCATACCAGAATCGTTGACAGGCGCTTTGGAGGTAAAATTTATCATCTATTTATATTAAAATGCAGTCAACAGCACGTTTACAGTCCAACTATTTTACATATATTTCCATGGAATTTTATTCGCAATTTATCAAGAGAGACGCTTGCAGTTAGTTTAATTGCTTTCTTATAAATACATAATAGGCGTCTCGCTAATTATAACTCGAGGTAACTATTTATTACTTTTTCATAAAGTTATACTTAAAAGGTATCATCATATATATTGTAAGTAATTATCTACGCTAACTAACTTCGGTAAGCATCTATACTAACATAACTAAATTCATATGACGAATTAATGTTGGCGAAAAGGGCGGACTTAATGCCTAATGGTATTCTCCACCAGTCAACCTGGAATACCTACATCAACCTGTGGTTCAGCAAAATAATTATCGCGAACCGTTTATCGTAATAATATTCAGTGAACGTCACATTTTCCTGATTAATATGGTATTTTTTCAGGGTGGTTTCTCCAAAGTCCTTGACATTTTGCTTGTAAAAGAAATGGCTCGTGAGTGTTTCAAGAAACGACCGAACAACGGCAGAACGCAGCTACTGCTTTTGACGGCAGTTAGGATGATATCAGTGTTTGTGCTTTACGGGACATCCATTTTAGAGTATATGTACACGAGAGAAAAGCTTCATTGGGCTCTTTCTGATTACAACCTCTTTTCAGCTGTAGGGACATCTGTTGGCTTCATTGCAGGTTTCATCGGTTTATATGTGGTTCAGAACTTATTACGAGTCGGCGACCTCATATTTGCAATTTTTACGGTGCTTACTGCTGCTGCCGAATTCTTCATAAAAGCATTTGCAGTCACGTCGTGGCAAATGTATTTAGGTAACTTTTTTATTTGATAGCAAACGAGCATGCTTTCACACTCATTAATTACTACATTTTCTTATAAGTTACTATAATTTAAAATGAAGGCTTGTCTTTCTGTAATCGGTTAACAAGGCATAACTGATTAGTTTCTCGTACAAAATATTGCACTTAGCCTTAAAAAACTTGGTCATTATTATTTTTAGATACAAGGAGACCGAATTACAGTGATTTATTCCATCAATTAATTACTAAATAATTAATAATTATTGTTAAATATTACGGCTGTTTTATTCAAAGCAGCTTTATGTGGGAAGTGCCTTATGACCATTCTGGAACGATGCCGACGCGATAGAAATAGCAGACTCGAGGCCCTGTTAGAGCGTACCTAAGCGTTTATATATTTATTTTATTTCAGGCTCGGGAGTATCAATATTCAAAGGTCTATCGTCGCCTCTATTAAGGTCGTATTTGTCGAAAAGCCTACCAGTGGAAGACATAGCGAAGGTGTTCGCTATGATGTGCGCCCTGGAAGGGGTCACGCCTCTGGTCGCGCCCGTAGTCTTCACCGCCATCTACACTACGACAATAAGCTCGTTTCCGGGGACCTTTTTTGTGGTCAGCGGAGCATTGACTGCAATATGTGGGTTATTACTAGGGTAAGATTATTTTTTTACCTATTACTAGGGAGTTTTATAAATGGGACCCTTGGGTACAGATGCTAAGGGGTACATACAAAAAACCGTTGGAGATAAAACAGTAATTAGTTTTTAAGTTACAGTAGTTAGTTTGCGGTAAGTTAGTGTATCCTCTACAATCCTAGAAAATGTAATTGAAACCCGTTCAGCGGATTCGGAGGCTATTCGCGACAAAAAAATGCAAACAGACAAAAATTCTAAAACGGTTGATTATGTTTAGGTGGCATTCTGGTATGTAAGAGGGTATTCCATTTAAATTGACCTTAAATTTAGACAGACCATAGACAGACGAAGGCGTGTCAAACGAACTTTTGTATTTATATTAGTAGAATAAGATTAATTTCTGTTGTAGTAACACCTGAGTATGTCTACGGTTCGACAACCACCACACCCATGTCGTAAAGCAATTTTCGCTTTATTTTTCCCAAATTTGGTGAATGCCGATACACTTTTAACGGCGTCCATCTTATTCCTCAGGAGTAGCAACGCCTTTGAATAGGCGACTTGAGTTTCGTCTGCAGTAACCAATTGCTACTTCGATGTTATAAGTATAAGCTATTACCCGCGACTTCGTCTGCGTTCAACTTATGATCAATTCAATGAGTGAAGTGTCCTATGTCTTTCACCATTACTCGAATTATCTCTGTACCAAATTCTATGAAGATGGTATAGCCGTGAAGGCGTATTAATCTAATTTCCGCTATTATATTATTAGCATTAGTTTCACTTTTTACTTGCTTTTTTCAGATCAGTTAAATACTACGCATCTAGAAGTAACCAAGTCAGCTACGAGCCATTGAATTGAAGGTGACCTCTTCCACAGAACACTAAATACACTCTACTACGGTTAATTTAGGTTTCAGACTAGATTTGTAACCCAGTGAACAATTCCGATCAGTATTGTAGTTTCGGTTTGCTGTCGCAAATCCAAAATTTACCGTTAATCGAAGTATGGTTTCCTACTTACCAGTGGTAGGGGTTCATGTTTAGGAATAATTAAACTGACCTCAAGCACAAGTTTTCAGACCAAATAACATTATTTAGCTAGACGCTTTTATTAGGTTGAGCTTTTTGAAGAATGTTTTATCCACCTATATTTTTACTTCCAATTGCTGTGATATTAATTAACAATGCTCGTTATTTAGTGAATAGACTTTGACCATCCTTATTTTCATCAGTATTAAAAGTTTTTAATATCTACGTGATTTACTACACAATAAATTTTATAATTATGGAGCACCAGTGTCATAAAAAAAGACTAGATTTTAATACTGTTATTACTAGATATAGGTATAGGTACCAATATTGTTTTTATCAATTAAAAAAATTATCGATAGGTACTTGATTTAATTACACAATCAATACTTCAGATTTATATAATAGGTAATGAAGAATCTGCACAATCCTACCAAAAGTCATTTGTAGACATTACACAGGAACTATGCATGCTTCCGGGATCAAAAGTAGCTTACGTCAGCCTCCAATCCATACCATTTCTAAGCAAAAAGATCGTTGCTGCGTTGCAGAGCGAAAGGATAATGATAGAAGTAAAGTTATGATACGAAAATAACAGGCAGAAAAATTGGGATGAAATGTTTTATTTTTATGTAGTCTTTTACAATCGTAAACTAGCGGGGTGACTGCTTCGGTCAAAGGTGCTGTTCGTCGAAAGTATATTTTTAAGTGAGTTTCGTCAAATAATAATTTTAACGGTGCTTTACGTTAAAACACATTTTTTTGCTCTATTGTTTTATTTGTATTAGCACACCTACTTCTCTCTGAAACTATAAGTCGACCACCTCAGTGCTCAGGAGCAGCAATACTGATTTGGACGAAAAACAACTTTGACCAAAGGCAGAGCTCCCAAACAAGCATCTTAAACTATAAAGGTTGGTCTTAATGTCAAAAAATATGTTGATGTACAACATTCAAAACATATTCTTTAATTACTGTGCTATCGCTTAAAATATGTTGGTGTACAACATTCAAAACATATTCTTTAATGGCTTACTGAGCTATCGCCTATGACGATAGTGGTTCGCCAAGCCAGCCAGTCTACTTCAAACATACCCTGAAGTTGTTACAAAATATATATAAAGATATGAGGTTGTTAATATTTCTTGCATATTTCCAAAAGTTTTTGATAATTAACAATAAATGTATGACATAAAACAAATTATGCCATGCATTTTGTTATTTATATACCATTTCCTTTCAGCAAATAAAGTTCTGAAACTTCTGTATGCTACAGTTACACTGTCACAAACAGCATTTGGCTGGTAACAAAGTTATAAATATAGCCCGATACCGTAACTATAGCATAATAACAGAATTTTTCGTACCCTTATAGTGTACTTGGATGTTTTTAAACACTTCTGTATACGACTGAATACTGCAGTAAACTAGATTTCATTCTCACTTATGACGATTTTGTCAGGCCGCGTTTTCGACAACAGCGACGGAAGGGGCGATTGCCGTGGTGAAACCGGCGGGAACTTTACACTCGTATAGCTCTATGGCGCCGTTTCAGACGACAGAAGTATTAGATACGGTATATTTCATATTGTGTTCTTTATCACGGATGACATTTTGCAGTATAATACCAAGCTTTTATCATGAATCGAGTATTGCGCGCTTATAATCACGTCACTTAGTAGCTGTAATTTTCAGCGATGTGCCCGACGCCCCGTAAAAAACTCAATTCTTGCCGCTCTACCCACCGCCTCGCTCTCGCAGTCGCCCCGCCGCCGCTGTCACCGAAGACGCGGCCTTATAATGCGTATAGCATAACCTATTCTACTTATAATAATCATCACAGGTAATGTTAATATAAAATCTATGTTGTTAGGTTATTATTATAATTTGTACAGTAAATTATAAGTCCAGAGCCTGCTCTTATCCAGGTACATTTATGTTAAATTTAATGACTAATTTTTTAGATGAAAAGAAACAATTTCTTTCGGTTTATGAATATATGGCTGATTTAAGGAGTGTATATTGTTTATCTGTTTATGTTATGTCACAGTTAATACCTACAATATTTTCAATGTTTATCTGTGTATTATTGAATGAGATTCTATACTTGCTAAATAAATGTGATTGATTGATGCGAAATGATAATAAGTAAGTTTTTTTTAGTATATCAATACCTGTAAATAAAATATACAAATAATTGTATAACCTAATATTACTATTTTAAAATTTAAAGTGAGCAACTTTAACAATACACATCACAGATTCATGTAACATAATAAACAATACAATATGTGGACTGGCTTGCTAATAGTGAAACATTTTTAGTATGTAGCAAAAAACAATAAAGAAAAAATAAAGAAAACTTAACATTCTAGTAATTAACAATAGGAAATGAAAAAAATTAAAACAATTCTTAATCAACTGAATGATGCATGTAACTTGCAATACAGAATGAAAGGTGCATTAACGACTCCACGGAGCGTCGCATCAAATATGATTTTACATACTAATTCTAAAATACTTGTTACATTGCCAACCACAGTCTTGTAAAGAAGTTCAAGATTGTAACTGCTATTTAAAGTCACAAAACACACAGAGGTACGTAGTTAGAGGTCATTTCACCTGTAGTCACTATAAACGGGACTGGCCACGTGAGCACCAATTGTATATTTTATACACGCACCACTAGTTGCACGAACATCAATTAAAGAAAGAAAAGGTCATGATTCACCACATAATCATATTTCAAGAAGTCCCTTACATCTACCACTCCTCATCAGGCTCCTCACCCTGTACGACAGGGTTATCATTGTTGTTAAAGCTCTGAAAAATAAATAATTATATTTTTAAAATGTTCAAATAAATAGCAATCTTATAGATAGACTGAATAAGACCTAACGCAGAGATCCACACAATCATTGCCCGACTGCAGCCAGTTTCTCACTGATTTTGTACATATTGAGTCGGCGGTAGTTGTCCAAACTTTGGCAGACTTTTGTAACACTGAGAAGTGTTTGTGTTTATGTATTATGAAGTTATTTTAATGTGTGCCAGATAAACAGACCATCCATGCAATTCTTAAGGTTACAATGTAAGTTGTGGGCCACAACATACCTGGAATGGATAAACATGCTATGCGAACATCCTTAATAATATAATGTATTTATTAGCTACGATATTCAGCAATAGGATAGTGAATTGCTGTGCAGAATATATTATTCTAAGCACTAAACAACCCAAGGAAAACAAAGCCTAAAAATTTAATGCTATAGGATTAATAATCATGCATGAGAAATATTATCATCCAAATATAATATCTGCCATAATCTAACATAATTGCAAAGTAAATAAATCAGCAGATATAATTAAAATTTATTTGAATTACCTTTATCCAGTTTTTGTTTGCACGGGCAATCAAATTTAATTAATGAAATTGAATATGCATAAAGCGAGTGTATGTCTTTATTTGTTATATCGAAAGATATGGCTTTTACCACACATCATTAAGGCTTGGAAATTGCCATTAATTGTGACACTGACTAAACAGCTTAACACATCATTGTAACTGATAAGTGATTTTTCAGTGATACTCATCAAGTAAACCAAAGATAAAGATAGAACCTAGAGTCATCTATAGCTTACTCACTTTTGTTGCATGTCGGCATCCTAAGTATATATTTGGTACCTGATGTTGGTTGATTCCAAAAATGCATAATGCATTTAATAATTTCAAGTTTGTTGCTTTAAAAACGTTACGTAATAATAACACCCAGACATTTCAGAACTTCTTCAGAACCAAATTTAAAATGAATTTCAGTACCCACTGATAACTGAGCCATAGGTAGCAGCATTACATAACTGTTTTTAATGTTATTTAAAGCTACTATAATATGTACTCACCCTAATATCACTGCCACCATACTTGTTCCCTTTGTAAGTAGCGGTGCCACCGCCCTTCAAGAAATCAGGCACTGGCTGATCAGCTTGCTTCAGAATCTTAGCCAAGCCTGCCACCAGCTCCTTATCCTGCAAAAAAAAGTATTAATTTATGAATAAATGTATGTGCAGCAGCATCCTTCAAACAACCATCAAGTATTATTTTACTCTGTATTGCACCATAAAAATATACAAGAGTTTTACAAAAAGCTTACGACAGATGTACAATGGGCAGTCCTTATCATTAGTAACGATTTCATCCAGACCACTTTAAGGTAAAGTGCACGAAAAATAATAGGAAAGCTGGAAAGGACTAATATTAGATCGAATAAATCAAAGCTATCGAAATACAAAATTAATATGAGGAGCAAAGTGGAAATAAGTCAGGATTGAAGTTGGAGGCAATGGGCTTGGGAGTATAGTAGTGGACAAACCCTGCGGTGCAACAAATTCTGTTTACTAGTACCCAGTATTTCAATTCATATTTAAGAAGGGTTCTACCAAATTAATTTCCTCACCGAATCCTCGTCATAGAATGAGACTGCTTTTCCCCTGTTGCCGACGCGGCCGGTTCTGCCGATTCTATGCACATACTCATCTATGCTCTTAGGCATGTCGTAATTCACCACAATGTCCACGTTCTTGATATCTATAACACAAAGTAATTATATTTTTATGCCATCTGAATTGTCATTAAATTGTGTAGTGCGTCCCATTACCCATCGATGGACCACTGTTAAAATTATAACTCTTATTTATTTTATTTAATAAAAGACTTACAAGAAACAGCGCCAGTAAGTGAAAGTAGCGCCTTTAGTCGCGCACAGATTTATCTGGAGCCAAGTCTAGCAGTAGGTCTTTCCGATTGGGGACGTTAGCGCATTACATACATAATCTATGAATAGGTGTTTCATAGTGAGGATATTCGATATTTCCAGGTGGTAGAACCTGTATACGGTTTGCCCGGGGCAGTTTCACCTCCATACCCATTTCTGCTGTGAAATTATTGTTTTACAACAATTTTGTTATGGCAAGGATACCGGCTACACTTATACAAGAGGCGATCACCTTAGTCGTCAAGGATAGCAACTGTTTCCAGCTTCGGACAGGACCATTACAATCCACTACTAACAGGACTATCACTAACAACGATGAACAGGACTTACAGTCACTAACAATTTTTTCTCCCATAGTCCTTATACTATCAAATACTGACCATCTATCATTCCCATTATCATCTCATACAAACGGGACTAATGTCCCGTTCCTTTTACGGTTGTATTCGAGGTTTGTCACAGATGTCATGGGCTGCAGCAGATGGGTTATGCTGCATTCTCGTTTTCTATTGTCACTGATTTAAATATCACTGATCAATTGTCTGTTAACTTAATTATGTCACGATCGACAATACCTATCTTAGTCATCGGCATTATAAAAATAATACATACTTAACAGAGAGAAAAAACTCTCAGCACTCATTTAAAGAAAGATATTTAAATTATTACAATCATTTTAACACAAGGATTTGGCATGATAATGAACAACCACAAGACACCTAATAAATCGTGCGCTAATATCCCTCACCGCACTGCCATCTTGCTTACAATTTCAATCGCAAGCCTTTGTCATTCAGCATTACATACCCAATCCCCTAGCAGCCACGGCGGTGGCGACCAGTATGAAGTGGCGGCCACTCTTGAAGTTGTGCAGAGCCTCCTCGCGCTCGCGCTGCATGCGGTCGCCGTGGATGGACGAAGTGAGCTTCTGTTGCTCCGAGAGCATGGCCGCTATGAAGTCCGCGTTTCGCTTCGTCTCCACGAACACAAGGATTCGTTTTCCATCTGTAATAGCGCATCGTTCGTTCGTTCAGTAAGGTTTGAAGGATAAAGATTTACGTAAGCCAACCTTGCAGCGGGATATAAAGCTGGGTATACATGACATGGTATGTGACAAAAGTTTACTGTTACGGATTTTGTCTATGTAATTTTTTCGTGTTTGGTGAAAGAAATTACATAAAGTAATTAGAATTTGGTATAATCAGCCATTTATCAAATGACCTGGCCGGAAATTTATATAGATTACCTCATACCTATACTAACTATGGCAATAACGTACATTGAACTTTGGATCGTCCGATCAGGGGTTGCAAAATAGAAAAAAAACAAAGAAACGATACAAGTCTTAGCAATAACAATAAAATGTACCAAACACGAGTGAATAGAAGAGTGAACAAAATAGGGAGTGGCACCAAATTTGACCACTTTTTAAGTTTTACTCTCTAATTTGCTCTTAGGATCAATGATTTTTTTTTGCCAAAGTCCGTGGCATAGTCTATAGTACTTGTTATTTTTTTTGGGTTCATTTTTAAGTATTAAGGTGTACAAAAAGTTTTCAAAAAACCACTAGGATTTTGCAAATACTTGCAATACTTTTAACCCTAAACTATCCAATGTTTACTTACCACTCTCGTCAACCAGTTCAGTGAGTTTTTTCCTCTTCTCATACTTGCTGACCTGATGGAAGATCTGCTCAACGTCAGCGCTGGCCCCGCCCACGATGCCCACGGCCACAAACAAGTAGTTATTGAGGAACCGGCCGGCCAAGTGTTGGATGTCTTCGGGAAACGTTGCAGAGAACATAAGCGTTTGCCTCTCGCTCTATGAAATTTATTGAGACTTTACAAGCTTGTTAGCAGTAAGATTCCTTAAATATTATAAACTATAAACTATACTTATATAATTCGCAATCAAGGCTTAAATATTTCTTGAAAATAAACATGGTAACATGGTCACAAGGTAACATGTGAAAAAAATGGATTGATAGAGCGAATTGTTGATGTTAATTAATTAATTAGATGTTTGCGGCCGCCGTTTACACGTAAAAAATGCACAAACAACATTTTTTACGGAGATCCGTTTAGCGAGAGTTCTGACTACAGTAATGGCGTACGATCGCGGCGAAGTAGTTTTATATAGAGAGTCTAATCAGTTTTGTCGTAGCTTGGCAGAGGGAAACGCGTGCGCTTGCAGAGCCCAATGCTGTATGGTCTATGAGATAGTTGGTATGGTTTAGCCGTGAAGGCGTATCCAACCAGATTTTGGCATTTATAATGTTAGTAAGATAAGCGCTCTATCGTACGCACGGTAAAAACGGTAGCTGCTCTCTCTCTTTCTGTGGTGGGATGCTGCACATAAAACTATATGGTATCCCCTGTATCTCTACTCACACTCGGCACCATGGTGGGATGTTGCATCATCTTCTCGACGGCGGGCATGAAGCCCATGTCGAGCATGCGGTCGGCCTCGTCCAGCACCACGAATCGCACGCTGTCGAACGACACGCGGTTGCGATCCACGAAGTCGTGCAGGCGGCCCGGCGTCGCCACCAGGATGTGGCAGCCCCTCTGGACACCAAACAATTAAATAAATAAAAAAGCTTTTTATTTCATTACTTTTCTCTTGTTCACCACACCATAACAAACTACAACAGATTATACAAAAAAAAAACTTAAAATCTATGGTACAATGGGGGTTTTATCGCTAAGCAGCGATTTTTTCTACACAACCTCATGGCGAGTATCAGAATACAGATTTTACATTTCTAATGTTGCTAGCAAGTTTTTGTTGGTAAATATTACTGAGTAATCTTTAGTACGGCTAGTTGTTGTGATCTTCTGGGATATGGACCCCTCCTTGGGTGAAGGCCTCCTCCAACTTGTTCCACGACTCTCTATCTCTTCCTCTAGTCAGTCAACCAGTATTTCCCTGCTTTTTCTATTATGTCATCAGCCCAGTCTCTTTGGCCTACCTACCCTTATCGATTCTGCTGGTCCCTTCCGTTGTGTAGTTTGTTCTATTACTAACATTTCATTAAATAAAATAACAATTATTTATTTAAGACGAATAATCCTCTTGTGATAGTAACAATATACTTATAACCTACTTGTCGGCATTAAATTTCTGATGTTTTCCCTGTGGCTGGATCTGTATTTTTATTCGGGATCAAAAAGATCCTATTACCTTCTCTGTGACTCAAGCTATCCCTCTACCAAATTCTATGAAGATCAATTGTATGGTTTAGTCGTGAAGGCGTATCAAACAAACAAACAAACTTATTTTCGCATTTATAATGTTCGTAAGGTAAAGTAAGAAATAAGATATTAGAGGACACATTATTTATATTAATATTCAAATGTCAAATTTAAAAATTTATGGCTTAAATAATACTTACCGCAATGTTATCTCCCTGGTGACGGACGGCAGTACCGCCATAAGCCACGGCGATTTTCAAGACAGAACCATATGAGAACTTGCGGGCTTCATTGAATATCTGCAGTGCCAACTCCCTTGTAGGTGCTACTATAATCACCTAAAATTTAATCAAAGTGTATGAATTATTTAAATAGTGAACTTACGCATTCACTCTGAATTCCCAAGCTGACTACTAAGTGCGCTTCCCCTCAAAGGGTAAATTTTAAACCTAGTGAGCCCTACATTATAATGTAGAGCTCTTTAGGTTGTATAATGTAGTATAATCAGTTTACCTGTGGTTGCGCGCATCCGTTGGGTGCATTGATTTCACGGCTATCTTGTAAAAGGGTATTGATGATAGGGAGCAGGAAGGCAGCCTGAAAATGATTTTTTAATCAAAGAATGCAAATGTATGGGTAAAGCAATTTATATTGGTAAAAAAAAGGTCATTAGAAGTTTAATTTAAAGGAGCATTACGGTCTTTCCTGATCCAGTCTGCGCGCAGCCCATGAGGTCTCGGCCACCCATTACGATGGGTAGAGCATGCTTTTGGATTGGTGTGGGCTTCTTGTATCCAGACTTTAAAATATTGTCCAATACATATTTCCGCAGATTAGCTGTTTCAAAGCTGTCAATAGCACGTGGGGCATTTTCCCCGCTCACCTGCAAAATTAACTACATTAGAAAACAGCTCTTTACTAAGGTAAGGTAGCCTTCGAAATAAAACTGAACAATACAACTTCAATAAAAATTTCCTAATACAAAAAATAACAAACACGAAAAACGCCACTCACTTTGACAGCAATGCAATCAAACTTGTCAAAGTTGATGCCCGAGCTGATGGTGCTGCTAAAGATCTCCTGCTCGTTGTCAGTGGGCTCGGGGGGAACGTACGTCACGGGCTCCTTCTTGGTTTCATCGTCACCCCCCTCACCACCCGCGCCCTCTTCATCGCCGTCCCCGCCCGAGCGGCCGCCGCGGAAGCCCCCGCCGCCGCGCCCGCGCCCCCTGCCCCTTCCACGTTCGCCCCGGTCTCCTCTGTCACCGTCGTCATCACCTTGACAATCGACAAGTAACAAATTGTATAACTTCAAACCACAATTTTGTAAAGATTGTTTACATTAACAACATAAATCAAATTAGTTATGTCTTGAGTGGTGACCAAAATAATTATGTTTACACTAACACAAAGTGCAGACCTTTTTATTTAACTCTTATCACAAGTGATTTAATAACAAACAGTTGTTCTCCACTTACTCATGTATACATTCTTGGGCCTTAAAATTTGGCCCATTTGAATTTGGATTTACTGATGATTTCTAAAAGTGCACTTGTAGTTTGATGTTTCGCTCGTTGCACAACCTGAGTGTTTGAGCCATATTGCTAGTTAGGCGTATTATTTTTTTCTCTCCACAGTATACAGGTAGATAGATGCTTTACATGGTATTGCATGCATTGGTATGGTACGCATTACAGATAATTGTAGTATTTTTGAATAATTATAGTGACTAATTGATCTTGCTAAGAATACTGAAGACATCTTTAGTAAATTTAGGTTTTCTGTTATTATAAATATCTAAGCACTCATTATACAGTGACCATATCATTATATAGGCGACACATCCTTGAATAGACTTCGATAATGAAGAGAAAAATAAATATTATGCTTAGTTTTGGGCCTACAACCACAAACATTTTAGTTATTTGTTGATTATGTTTGTATGGAAAAGTACTGGGCTTACATCCCCTTTATCAACCGCCTATAGTAGTCCAGTGCTGAACTAAATGCCTCTCCTAGAAAAAGGAGGATTTACCCATAGTCACCACGCTGGGCAGGCGGGTTGGTTATCGCAGTAGATGGTAGTTGCTGCACAGAGGACCCTGCTCCTTGT
>DWLO01000771.1:0-17854 GCA_018245335.1 Dalla quadristriga | reverse complement strand
TCTACAAGAGGCGGCTACCTTAGTCCTTAAGGGTAGCAACGCATCTGTGGCCAGCTTCGAACAGGACTATTACTAATGAGACTATCACGAACGCCGGCTAACTGGACTTACTGTCACTCCCTTAGTCCTTATACTAACGAATACTGACCAACATAACATAACATGATTTGACGACTTCCTGGCGCGTTGGCTAGTGACCCCGACTGACGAACTGTGAGTCCCGGGATCGATCCCCGGTCGTGGCAGACATTTATTTAGCAAATGTTTGTACTCGGGTCTTGATTGTGTTATTTTCTGTGTGTGTCCGCCATCCGCAACACAGGGAATCCTATTGCGGGGGCGTGAGTGTGTGTAAGCGTTTAAATAAATATCTGCCCCGGCCGGGGAACCACGGCTCGTCAGACAAAACTGATTGAAGAACACGCCACCGATTCGTTGAATTCTAATGATATGTGTGCGAGTGTCAATGCTCACTGGTTGACCAGTTAAGAGCGTTTTTCAGTTTTGCTTCCGTCTGCTGGCACATTGTAACATTTTCAACGACTGTAAAAGTCAAGGTAGTAAGTAAGGCTTATTGTTGTTTTTGGTTTACGAAAAATATATTATGTTACATACACTCGATAGATTAAGTCCACAACAGCTAATAGTTTTATATTGTCAGTCCTCTCCACTTTATTTGTCCATACTCCAGATGTTATTCATGCAAATAAATTTTGCCATGGAAAAAGAGCTAGAGGCTGCAGTGCCGATAAATTACCTGTTATATTACATTGAATTCCAGCAAGCCCATTGGGTGTACCGCACTATCTTAGCAAAAAGGACTGCCCGCGGTACCGCCCGCGTAATATTCGTTTTTCAACTATAACTCCCTATTCTACCTCCTTAGGGAATGGTTGGTTTTATATAAAGTATCCGTTGTCGTTTCTACGTTTTAAGCTATATTGGCTTGTACCCGAGTTACAAACATCCGATTATTATTAGTATTATTACGATTGACTTATTATTTATAGAAACACTGATAGTCAAATTAATTAGTGAATCAGTAAATTTCACATGCACAATTCACATTGATTGTTCAATACATTTTCATTTTTTTTCACAATTGTTTCATTAGTCATCATAAGATAGATGTAGTTAAATACATGTGTTGAGTAGTCATCAAATTCTATTCCATTGTTCGCACGATTGTTCAAAATATTTATTTATACATAGTCTGCATACCTACTAAGTAACTTTTTGTAAAAGCGGGGTCCCGTAACGCAAGCGTTTAATGCTTAATAGGTGGGCTCGAATCACTGCATGTAAAAACTTTAATTGTAGATGGATTTTTTTTTAATTGTATGCTATCATGTAATGTTCATTGCGGTTTTTGAGCATCACATTTCTAGTCAAATGTCTTCTTAATCAGTACACAGGCAATACATATAAGGTCTGTTCACACCTTTATTTGTTTTTGTTTAATCATAACAATATGGCATTTGACACTTATAAACTGTTAACTGAGATACTATTTTTGGATTTAAACTTGAAAACACATTTCTTGACATTCATTCTTGTCTAGTTTGTATCTATACAGTTCTATACTATCTGTACTATTCGAACTGTCTTAATACAAAGACATTAACATTGCAATGCCAGGTAGAATGTGCGGGTTGCCTCGTACACGGAGCCTATTTGCGACAACAAATAATTCAGACAGACAGACAAAAATTCTAAAATCGATTGATTATGTCTAGGTGTCACAGCATATTCCATTTATTCTTTGACCATCATTTTAATACCACTGACGGACACTCCAATTTTATTCATCCGTAAGATTGCAACCATATTAGCACGTGTTTTCTTCATTTCAGATTTCCAATGGCATATGGAACGATCTCAAGATGAAATAATGAACTCAAATGACAGCGTCCGGGAGTCGCAAGGTAAGCGCTAGGACCGCACCACCGGAGCCGGCGCAGGCGCCGCGCGCCGCCCCGCCGCGCCTGCGCCGGCCTCCGCAAACATCTTGCGTTGCCGCTCGCCACTGTCCGGTCCGACCCCCGGGGTCCAGCAACGCAAAATGTTACATGGGATTCAAGATTGAGATTCTGGAACAATGAACTTTTTGCTCAATACACAATTACAAAGCTTGTGACGCTACACGCAATAAAGTTGATTGTTCCGTACAAGGAACGGATGAAATGCGCAATGTCTTCCCATAATTTGAAAATAGAAAAACGATCATTGCTTTTAATAATCTATTTATCATGTTATATATAAATATTATATTTTACAACAGCGGATACAAGAGTGCTAGTGTTTTCACATGTGAAAATCTACCCTATAATAATAATAAATAGTATCTAATATTAATATTATAAAACTACTAATCTTATTGCAATTTAATATTTTATATATAAAGTTTAAAAGATATTTCAGAACATCAGGTAAAGGTAACGGTGTAAAGGTACTGTTTTGTTGAATGTAGCCCGTTGAGGCGAGGTAATCCAACGGGGTAAGTATGACTGGTTCCTCTTATTTCGCTGTACACATCACGTATTAACGGTACCGAGTTCTCGCTTTGTGTTTGTACTGGGGTCTGAGACGTAGATCATTGCATGCCTCCCATCCCGTAGTCGTCCCACTTGTCCCACTCGTCCCACACGGCACCGGCGCATAACTTATCCGCGAACTAGTGCTAATTATTATATTTATAACATTTAACATGTGGAGTGGAACATAATTGTACGTCGGTAAGTAACGTTTACGTATTTATGTAGATCTAGTTGTAGACACTTGCGCACGCGCACGACACCTCACCGCGTTGTCGAACCGTTTCGGAGCGCGAAGGCTCCGCTTGCCGCCGCTCGCCGCCGCGACAGTGCGGAACTCGTCAGTTGTGTTACTCTGATGAAAACGTTTGTTGTAGAAGTTGTATTGGGATAGTGCCGCCCGCCGGCGCCCGGCGGACCGGGTAGACCAGGTAAACCTACATTGATTTATTATTATTGTAATCGTCGTAGTTTGTTGGTTTATGTGGCTTATTTATTTATTATTTATTATGTTTTTATTTGCATTCACATGTGATTTCACTGCAAATGTCTCTCCTAGCAATTCATGTTTTACTCATTCGTTATCCTAGGACCGAAGGCAAGTGTCCACGACGCTAGACATAACACTAGTGTGACTCGACTAGTGGATGCGCATTTCATTTATCAACGTGTATGACGTGGGAAACAAATTATCATTTGTGTTTTTAGAACTATAAAACTTAATAGATTATCATCAATAATACTAAAACTTATACGCGTTAGGGATTCTTTTTGACCCAGAAACTTATCCCACAATCTCCTCGCACTACCAGCATGAATGCATTTTCCTGCCACACGCACACGTAAAGCTAATAAAAAGTGTCTACATTCTGTTCTCACTTGTCACTAATGTTTGTGATTAATTTGTAATTCCCTTGCATATTTTGTCCCGCCACTAATACCTCGACGCTTTGTACACATTTCACTCGCTTTTCATTGTTTTGCCCTTGCAGAGCCACCTAAATTTGCTTCCATCTTGAATTACGCTAAAACTCCCTTTCCATTAACCCGCGGGTGGCTCAAGAGCGCCGAGGGTGCCGCGGACGCGGGGGGAGACGCGCCGTCCCAGAGGAAAAGAGGCCGAAAGCACAAAATTAAGTTCATAAAGGGACAGAAAAAAATAAAGAGAGGCGAATTAGAGACGGGTGGGAAGGGATCGAAGCAGGAGAAAGATCGCAGATACGTGTGCTCGATATGCCAGAAGAAGCGGTACAAGTACCGGCGCAACAAGCTGCGCCACGAGAAGTACGAGTGCGTGTCCGGGCCGCAGTTCGCGTGCGACGCGTGCGGCAAGAAGTACTCGCAGAAGAAGACGCTCACGTCGCACGTGGCGCTCAAGCACCGCCCGCGCGCGCATCCCCGCGGGGACTGAGACGCTTTTGGTTCCTTTACACTTTACTTTTTTTTTCACTTTTTTTTTGTTATATCATTCATATGTCATAATTATGGAAAGTTTACTTTTGTTGACTAATTATTAGTTGTTTTGTTTAGTTTTTGATCTCAGTAAAACATGAATTGTCGGGATTGAGACGGTAATCGTAGCCAGTATAAGTTTTCGATCTCAACTTTGTGCCATATGTAAGGTTTTTTGATTAGGTTAGGGAGATCTGTCATTGTTAATAGACTATTGAGTCAGTGACTGACATTTTTGTTTACCTGCCTTTGTTAATTTTTTAATCGTTTTTTTTTTTGTTATCGGAGGTGCTTACTTGTTTTCTAACGTTGTTTTTTTTTTCTAATTTTTAATACATTGCGTTCATTAACATTTTGTTTTTATTTATTTATCTTTTCGTTTCGCTTACAAAATACGTGTCGCCTCCGAGCGCCCGTCCGATCCAGTTTCGGCGCCACAAGAGGGTACTGTACTTTAATTTTTCCTTTCAGATCGCAAGTCCGCGACGCCGCGGCCAGGTATCGTCACGCGGAGTAGTAAAAAAGTGTGCGACGAGAGACCGACGGCGACCACGCTGGCGATACTGAAGAACGCGGTGACCCCGCCGCACAGCGCGGTCGAGGAGGCCAAGGAGAACAAGAAGGAGGCCAACCCCCCGGCGCGCGAACCGCGACGCGAGCCGCGGGACCTCAAGGAGTCCCGAGAGCCGCGAGAGCCGCGAGAGCCGCGGGAGCTCAAGGAGCCGCGGGAGCGTCGGCGTTCCCGGGAGTCCCGGGAGAGCCGGGACCGCGCGCCCGCCGAGCAGAGAGCGGACGAGCAGAAGGCGCCGAGCAAGACGCACTCGCCGGAGGCCAAGGTGCGCTACAACATATTCCCGCGCAACACGAGCGCGCTGCCGTGCGCGCAGTACAAGACGGAGAAGGGGTACAAGTGCCCCAACTGCCAGCGCTGCTACAACGCGCGCAAGAACCTCGTGCGCCACGTGACGCTCGAGTGCGGCCGCGAGCCGCAGTACAAGTGCCCGCACTGCGCCTACAGCAAGCACCGGCGCAACGAGCTCAAGAAGCACATCGAGAAGAAGCACCCCGAGCACTACCGCGCAGACTGAACCCCGCGACACCCCACTCCCTCCGCCCCCCTAGTGCCTTATCTCCTACTCGATCTTAATCTTACATGGTATTGAAATTACGTAAATTTTTATATGAGACTTGTACACTTATGTATTGATGATTGAATAATATTCGATATTTTTTGAACTATTAAACGTTTTAACACGTCACCCGGAGTTTTGATTTCGAACTTTCACCCGTACCGCTCTTTATGGGAAGATAAGTCAATGACGGTTCAAATACTTGGATTGTGCATGTTTTGCATGAATTAGAAGCTTCGCCTTTTATGATTTCTAACAGAGATTTTTTTTTTTTAATTATTATAACGCATTTCTTTGGTTCCTTAATTTATTTTAGCCTCTGGTAGTATTAACAAGAGACTCCGTACGTAGATCCGCTTAACTTATTATTTGCAATACCGTTAATGTGTTGTATTTCAGAGTTACACAAGGATAGCCACCTCCCGTCGGCGCTGCTGTCGCTGCTGTCGGCGCAGCGCGCGCAGTCGCAGTCGCTGGCGTCGCTCGTGCCGCCCTGCATCCAGGTGAGCAACGTGCTCAAGGCCGCGCACCTGCCCAAGCTGCCGCTCCCCGACCTCCCCGACCTCCCCGCCATGGCGGACAGCTTCAAGGCGCACCTCCTGCAGCAGGCCTTCCTGCAGAACAACAACACGGTGGCGGGAAAGCAGGAGGAGTGCGACTCGGAGGGGGAGTACGACGACGCGGACGACACGGACGACATCGTGCTGCCCGGCGAGGGGGACGCGCCGTACGGGCTCGCGCACGCGGCGGCCGAGGAGCGCGCGGGCAAGCGCGACAGCGGCTCCGACGACCCCAGCCGGCAGTTCGAGTGCCGGCACTGCGGCAAGAAGTACCGCTGGAAGTCCACGCTGCGCCGGCACGAGAACGTGGAGTGCGGCGGCAAGGCGCCCGCGCACCAGTGCCCGTACTGCTCGTACCGCGCCAAGCAGCGCGGCAACCTCGGCGTGCACATCCGCAAGCACCACAACACGGAGTGGTACATGTACGCCACCAACAAGGTCCGCCGGAACAAGAAGACCTCCGTCTAGCCCTCGTCTGGCCCTCGTCTAGTCGCGCCCGCACGCGACCAAACTTACACCAAAGTAGATACCCAACCAAATCGGTACTGCAATAATATTATTTATACTTTCGTTTTATTGTTGTTGAAGACGTTTTAATATACACTAAAGTAATAGTTTTAACGTGCACATTCCCTAACGGCGTCAGCGTTAGTTTGTTGTTTATTTTTTTGTTTTAGAGTTTATTACTGTAGTTAAGACTGACCCTAAGTATTTTGTTCAGTTATTGTTTCTGAAACATACCATTAGTGGACGGCGCGTCCGTCGGAAGACCATCTCGAATTCTTCTAGTTTTAGTTTCCTTAACATTCCTTTGCCGGAATAATTCCAAAATTGATAACTTAGTGCAATGATATTAAGAAATATTTAGATGATATTTGTGTTTTATATGTAAGCTTGACATATACATTTTTAATAGTTTTTCCCGTTAGGAGTTGTTGTATTTGGGACCACACACTTGTCTTCCCATCTGTTATAGAAAACCCAAAGTTACATTATTTTTAAATTAATTTATTAGGATAATTTTAGTGGACTGCGGTCCCGGCGAGCCGCGCCGCCTCGGGCTCCCGGCCTGGCGGCGGCGCGGCTCAGGTAATCAAAAGCTCATCGATTATGTGCCTACAATGTTACCTGTAGTTAATATTACATATCTATTTATTATGTTATTTGGTTTATAATTATTGTGGTGTATTGGAAAAAATGTGTTCAAAAGTTGAAAAAGAGTTACTGATATTAAACAGATATTTTATTTGCAATAGTATATTCAAATCGTTTAGCATATTGACTGTTGATATTTTTTGTTAAACTAGGATAACAAAGCTATTTGACCAAAGTCAGTATTAGTTATTAACGTGATGGTAAGAATTTAACACATGTTATTGTTATTGAACCATTCGAGTCATTGCTAAGCATAGAGAAATTGTTTTGAACATCCTGTCATGTTTGTTGGAGGTCCAAGGTACTGATGTATGAATTAGATATAAATTTTGGATGTTATAAAGTTTACATTGTTTGTTAATGTTATTGGAAGAATAGTTAATCAATATTAGTGTGATTTTTATATGAATATATTGGGGTTTACTTGGTAACAAAGTTTAATAAAATATGAAATATAGTGTACCACTTGTTTTTTTTTGTTTTGCGGTATTTTTTTTTATGCGTTCCATATTTTTTTATAGATAATTCAACTGGGCTGTATCTATATGTACTTGTTATTGATTTATAAAACTTTGAAGTTAAGATATTGAACGTAATCGTGGGTTAAAAACAAAAGGGAGTAGTTGAGTTTGTCGCGTTTCGCCCGGGATTGAATGTCGGTAAGTGCTCTCGTTACAGTTAATATGTCGACGCGCATGAACGCATGTTTTGAATCACAGCTTTCCTTTTCGACGCATTGACGTGTTTTTCTTCTTTTCGTTCATACTAATATAATTAATAATTTCAGGTAGACCAGAAAAGCCCATGGGTCGGGAGACTGCATTTCATTTAACCAAAGTTTAGTTGAATATCCAAAGCAGTGACTAAAACCATATCGATCATAGTAACGCCATGAACTTTCTTGGTACCTATCTTCCGGTAGATTAGCGAGCGCTCGTCCCGAGCGTCCCCGTGCTCGCGGGGCAACGCTCGTGGCGGCGATGCAACGGACGGCATTGTCGAAGCCTCGAACGAATCCATTTTTAAAATAAAATGATTTTCCCTTTTTTGTTCTTTTTTTTTAATTTTCCTTTGCAACGCTTTCATCACAGCACTCGGTGGACACTCACAGTAGAATATTACCATGTATGTACGTTTATGTATATATGTTATGTAAGTGTATAGTATGTTTCGTATATAACATGTATAATGTGCTTGTACTTGTCGTTAACCTCACGGGAATGTTGCGTCGGTGCGGCGTGGCGATCGGCTGATGTGTGGTGGGGTTTCAGGAGGCTGCGGGGGCGGCGGGGGCGCGGGGGCCGGCGGGCTGGCGGGGGAGGAGGCGCTGGCACGCGTGGGCGGGCTGTCGTGGGAGCAGTGGTCGGCGCGGCTGGCGCTGCCGCTGGTGGCCGGGCTGCGCGCCGCGGCGCCCGCGCCCGGCGAGCCCGCCTTCACGTGCCCCGACTGCGGCCGCGTGTACAAGCTCAAGTCCTCGCTGCGCAACCACCAGAAGTGGGAGTGCGGCAAGGAGCCGCAGTTCCAGTGCCCCTACTGCGTCTACCGCGCCAAGCAGAAGATGCACATCGCGCGCCACATGGAGCGCATGCACCGCGAAGTGCACATGAAGCCCGACCAGTACATCAAGCAGGACAACGTCGACGCGTGCACCTAGCGACACCTAGCGCCGCCTAGCGCCGGCCGGCACTAGCGCGCTCGCCCCGTTAAGCTAAGTTTACGTATCGCGGTCTACTGGAGTTCGATATTGGCACGCTGGGTGCGATTTTTGTAAGGAAGCGCCGAAATTTGCAAATTTAAAATCAGACTCGCACGTTACTCTCGGAATGTGATAAATGTGACGTCTTGTGATGGCGGCGGCGGCGGCCCACGGGGTACTGACACTACTGACAGGTACAGTCAACGATACAATCTCAGAATTACTCGCAGTATTGACCGCGTTGCAGGTACTCGCAGCGGTGTACGAAACTGTTGCATTTATCCAGTATGTTAAGAGAAGTGATTTGTATAGTTACGCTTTTTACTCTTTTGATATATTTTTATGTACAGCATTTTTATTGTATAAATTATCATTCCTGGTATTTTTTAATAACCGCGCGCAGTTCGGAGGGTAGGAGGGTAGTTGCGGAGGGCGAGGGTTTAAGTTTGACTACTGTTGTTACCAATTGCAGTTACTAATCTATGAAGTTATCGTAAAATGCCTATTTTTATGGAACAATAGTACATTTCTCGTCGGCAGCGGCAGGCGCCCGATGGGGCGGCGTCTCCAGTGCACTCGACGAGAGTAGTTTAAGTTAACGTGAAGCTATTTGTCGCTTAGTAAGCAAACTCTAGTTCTTTGCCATAATGCATGTTCCATTATTTTTGTAATACTCATGTAAGTTAATTTTTTTATTTCAATTATTTTTAGATCTCTTTAACTTGTAATGCATTTATTTTATATTAATCTAGGACTACATTTTTCGTATCGGGCGATAATGAAAAAATATTGTGTAGGTCGTATTAATTAAGTTCCTCGAGATAAATGTTTATGAACGTGTTATTCGATGTTACATTTGGGGCCAATTTTTATTGTTAGATTTAGTTCAGACCAGTTGCAACTAGTGCCTTACTAGAGTCGTGGAATCTACTAGTTTAAACATTGCCATTAAAGGCTTATAGAAAGTGTAAGCCGTGCACAAATCATGATCTTATTTAGACAAGTTCAAATTTAAATCTTCCACGTAGTCTTAAGTATTTTATACACATTACCATTTAGAAATTATAATTATAATAAGTAGGGATGGTAGCGCGACGAGCAAAATGATTCAATACGTGCTAGATTGGGAAACGTAAAGTAAAAAACACAGCAAGATTGATAACGGTTGAGTGATTTTGCCGCCGCAGGCCGCTAGCAGCAGCTACTGTCCGCTGGAGTTACCATCGCGCACCGACATGGCGAGCGCGGCCCGGGTCGCGCCATGCGATACACAAAGTGCCTTCGAAACTTAGTCATTAGGATTTATATTATTCACACGAGTTTGTACGTAATCCGACATGATATGTAACTTGTTATTGCGAAATATCTAGGTTGTGATCTGACAATGACAATAATTCGAACAGAACCTTGCTAGATTATTAATAACATAGTTTGCTACACTGGGTACAATAGAGCTGTGATACTTATCTCAAGTGATTTTGAAAACTGGCCGTTATACAATCATGTTTTCAAACTAAATACCTACCATAAAGGTGTAGTTTTTTTTATGTCTTATAAATTGTTAACCGATGTCATCCGACTGAAACGTGATTGATGCTGAACAAGTCGCGGCGAATGATTGTATTGAGCGAATCGGTAAATGATTAAGTTAAGCCAAGTGGTCCTATGCAGGCTTATACAAACCTAGTTATACGCTACTGCCTAGAATATTTGTATGGTTTGTAGATAACAGTGTATCTGACAATAAGAAGTTACAGTGATTAAATGCATTTGATTGTATTTTTATAACCTTTTTGTATTTTAATAAAGTTGCTATTCTTGATATGAACTTGTTTTTACTGTGCTCTTCAGAATATTCTACTATATTATTGATCTGTGGTGTGGCGGGAAACTAGCAAATTGTATGCAATAGTTCTTTACAAATGGTTGTTATGAAATGGGTACTGAAATAATAACACTGCATGTTGAGTATGGTTCTAAACATATTGTAATGGTTTTAACAGTATTAATAGTATCTTAGTGAATTAACTCGATAGAAAATGCAATTGTATACTGGTTGCATTTTCAATTAAACTGAAACTTTAAAACTTAAGTGTAACGGAGCATGTTATCTTGTAGAGGATATAGTGCTAGCAATATCGATACTCGTAGATAAAGGAGCAAATTAATGGGAGACATGGTGCATTACCGTACGCTTCACTGCCGCACTTGTATTGCATACTTTAAGGTGGCTTCGCTTTCAGTGGCGGTAGTTCCGCGTCCGCGCACGTATTCATATGGTTTGCGTTTCGATTTCAGTTGCACAGTTGTACACACCTTATATATTGGGGTACGGGCCCGGGGGCCTGGGCGGCGGCAAGGCGGGCTGGACGCTGTATGAGTGCGTGGATTGCGGGAACAAGTACAAGCACAAGGGCTCGCTGCAGCGGCACATTAAGTACGAGTGCAGGAAACAGCCCAGTTTCAAGTGCCCCTACTGTGTGTACCGCGCCTACCAGAAGCACAATTTGTTGCTGCACGAGCGCCATCTGCACAAAGATTTGCCGGAGAAGGTGGATTTCGTGTCGGAATGACCGCCGCTCCTAGAGGTGTCTAATGTCAGTACACGTTCCGTAACTACTAACCGGGCGGCTATCGGGCGGGCTTGTCGGGGTTACTAACGCTCACTTGTAACGATCCCAGGGGAATTCCCGCATTCTATCTACTCAAATTCATTATAATCATTTACTTTCCATAAATATCTATACGTATTTTTGGCAACCTAAGAAACCCCAGTAGTTTTTTTGTTCAGTCATGCGTGACATCAAGCTTTAGTAACACACCCTTAGTACATAGCCAAACTGCACTAAATTTTATATAATATCCGTTGCTTCACACTTGCATGTACATTTTTGGCGTATTGTAAATCTGCGGAGAAATAGAAATTAAGTTCTTATACCGTGCAGAATGTAATATGCCTTGGGGTTATCTGGTATTCCTTGCTCCACTGAGTAATATGAAGGTTGTATGCCACCATTCTATTCGATATTCATCGATACTTCCAATAAACTACTATTTCTCCGCAATTAGTTTCAATATTTCAAGCAAGTAGTTCCAGTTAATTTACCCAAACAGACACGTCTAACTTGGCCAAATGTGCTTTGTGTTTCAGCTGGTCCCGCGCCGCCGGGGAGTTCCAGGACCCTTGAGTAAGGAGAGGCCACAAGCCACGAGGAGATGGTGAAAGGCTCGAAGCATGTCATCGCATAAAGATTGTTTTTACAGTATATTGTGACGTGTATCGTTTCTTTGTTTTTACGGAACATTCAGTATTTTACTGTGACACAAATTAAATATTTAGTTAAATTGGGAGAGCCAAGTCCAACCAGTTATTGCAACGATTGAAGGTCCTTTGGGACTTGGTCCCTCGAGCCAGGATAACAAAAACGGGCTGCAAGAAAATTATAATTCTCAAATTGGTGCTTCTAAAGTTGAGATTAACTACGAAACACTTTAATTTTATATAAGATACCTCTATTTTTCTATTGCATATTTTTGAAATTTAATGCTTTGATTTTTATGGAGTTTTAGTGTAATTTGAAACGCATTTTCGCTAAAAATTTATAAATACTTTTTGTATGGCAACTATTAGCTACATGAGCCGTGAGACGTTTATATCTTTTTTAAGATATTAAATATGAAGATGATGTAGATTTCAAATACTTCGACAAATAAATATACGTAAGACAAATGTTTTCATTTATATTTTAAACATTTAAAAATAGATTGTTAATTTTTCTTGTTCTTGTTATTAATGTTTATTTAGTGTGTGTTCCTTGTTACCAAAGAAATTTATCGTATTGCTATGCCATTTGTTTACAACAAAATTTTGTATTATAGATTCAGTATTTATGTTAAATTGTATAATATTATTTTTGCATTTGTTACTGTTATTTAAGTTACCTTAAAAGTTCAAATGAATAAACAAGAAGCAATATATTAAACCAAAGAATCTTCCAGTCGATTCTAGATGTAATCAAAATAAGTGCCTCAAACGAAATAATAATATTGTTTAAGTATATAGATTATTATAACAGTTTTGGTTAAGTTTTGTATAAAATAGTTGTAGGGTACATGTTTGTTTTGAACAATGGTCTAGATTATTATTAATTATTGTGTTATTTTGAGTGCTATTTTAAGGAAAGTTTCTTTTTATTTAGGTACTAAAAATTATGATACCCACCAAAAATAAGTTAAAACTATATTATTGTGCCTTCCACAGTATTGTCCCAATACGTAGCAACTTTTTTTAACAATGACGATTTGTAAACTCGCATCTATCTCTTACATTTACGTAAAATTGAACAGTTCATACATGCATGTAGACCTATCTAGTCGTTATCAGAGCCAACAATTGTGCCAAATATGTTTTAAGAGGTGCCTTAAAGCTACAATATGAATAAACGCACAAGTTGGGCACGAATCAAGTTTATTTTCCATTTGTATGTATTAAGTTACTAGTACCTACATTATTAACCTGATAGTTTTATAGTTAAGTAATATAAAGTTTGCACATAATGCAACGCATAAATCTATGGAAGTGCACATTACTTTTGATTAATAAACGAAATACCGCATAATTTATTTTACAGTAAGGCTTGTAGAAAGTCAATATTTAAAATAATGTTTAATTTACATCTTATTTCTTTAAACAACGCTAATACGGCACTAAATAACAGTTATTTTATAAAGTTAATGTATTATTATTTAAATGCAGTGGAGTGTGTTTGGTTTGTTTTTTATTGGGATATATGTGAATAAATGTTCTCAACTTTACAAATGTCTGATTTATCTTATGCTCCGCAACCAATTTCCAACTCGTAGGCAATAAGACATACAAAAGCGCGTTAGATATTTAAGTTTGTAGCCAAACGAATACAAAGTAGTAATTTGTAGTAGGTAGGTATTATTAGATTAGCATTGTTAGGGTGCAAACATTACTGGAGTGTTTTATTGTTGCAGGTGAAGTGGATTTCTTTAAGACCATGATGCACACAATGTTGCCCATAATGCCAATGAAGACTAAAAATTTCTGGTCACATTACGAAACAAGTTATGAGTGTGAAAAGTGTAAACGGAAATACAGGCATAAGAGTACTTACAGACGGCACGTTACATACGAGTGTGGCAAGGAGCCCATGTTCGGGTGCCCCTTCCTGGACTGCACTTACAAAGCATACCAGAAAACACACACCGATGCCCACGTTAAGACTAAACACAAAACGTTGTCACTCGAATACAAGCGATGATGTATGGACGAGAGATTGCATCAAAATTGTGATACTAATGTTAATTATATTATATTTAAATAGTTTTTCTAACCGTTGTTTACTTTGCTCCCAATCTAACACAAATTTAACGAATATTGCTGCTACCCTTTAAGATAAAACTAGATAATTAAGCGCTTATTAAAACTGAAAGCCATCTTACATGACAAATGTTTTACCTCATCACTAGTAAACCGCCTCAATGAATTTTATACTCTAACTACACCTCACACGGCGCGCATGTCTAGCTGGTACAAACACCTATATCTACCATTCTTACAGTCTACGAACAATACAGACATACTATTATCCATACAAATAAAATAGTAAACTTATTGTCTGTACGTTAGACTAGTAGACTAGTATTAGTTAAATAATGTATAGAGGTAAGATATTATATTTTGGCAGCTCCATAACCGAAAGGTAAAGGAGAACCCTGGGAACCAAATTGTGGTCTATCAAAGGGCATAATTAAATGTCTATTTATTTGTTTCAACGATAAGCTATTTTAAGGAATGGTCAAAAATATAGGTGTATTTTCATATCATTCTTATCTTAGCCAAAAGGTGTGCAAATTTACATACAGGCAATTAGATACGTAATACAAATTTTGACATGATAGGTATAGACTAAAATTGATAAACCATCATTGCAGTAAGAACAATATCGATATACCTAATAGAGAGTATCATAATTATTATCATCATAAATAAGTCAAAATACAGAATCATTGTAGACTCATAATTCAAAAGTAAAATGAGGTAAGAGCATTTAACTGTACTGTGTGACGACTTCCCGCCATTCGACAAGAGGTGACTACTAATATTCTGAATCGCGCTACCAACGTTTTCTATATAAAATATGTGGGTGTAAGTGTTATTTCAATCGTATACCAATCGCCTGACAATAGAAACGTTGTAGGCCTTTCCAAAAGCAGCTGTTCAAACGAACCCATTATTAACTGAAATATCTATGAAGTTACTACAAACTCCACTGACATCTCTGAGAAACCTCGAATAGAACCGTAAAAGGAACCGGAGATGTTAGTCCAGTAATTACCTATGAGATGTTAATACGAATGTTAGTTGGTCAGTATTTGTTAGTAGTATGAGGACTATGGGTGAAAGAAATGTTAGTAATAGTCCTGTTAGTAGTGGTTACTGTGGTTAGTAATGGTCCTGTTCGAAGCTGGCCACACATGTGTTGCTAGTGTTGCTAACCTTGGGGACTAAGGTGGTCGCCTCTTGTATAAATGTAACCGGCATCCACACGGGCGAGTTCTTCCAGCTCACGACCCCGTTGGTGAGGCTGTAAGGGCCGACGCGGCCACAGCCAATTGTCCATTCGAAAACAAAAGTCACGTCAGATTGACTTAACAGTGACAATCAAAAATATTTTTGATATTTTAAAAATGTTGTGGTTATGTTTCAATAATCGCGATTATCTAGAAATGTGTTAATATTATCATTTAGATTTTATAAATTACACCACAGTTCGTCAAAATGAATAGATTAGTATACATAAACAGATGTTGTTTTAACACATCTAGATTTAATGTTAAGATTACGCCAGTCTTGTTAAGTCCAAAGAATTCATTACCAAATGCATTTATTCACCGGGAAATTCATCAACAACATAAGATTCGCTCGACGATGAATTATATGATAGCTCTGGGCGTTATGACAGTGGGGCTGAGCTATGCTGCAGTGCCATTATATAGGATATTTTGTCAAGTAAGTAGAGTCGTGCAAAACAGAGCTCTCTAGAACTTCTGTACTTAATTCTTTGATATCATGTAAGCAAAATTTTCAGTGGTGTACCGCAATTCGCGACAAATGTGGCTTAAATTAAGTTCGTTTCATAGTTTTCAAATGGTCAGCCCATAAAATATGACATTTCTAGGCCTACAGTTACGGAGGCACAACTGGACAAGCGGAGGCCACGGATGCAGTGAGGCATATGAAGGCAGTAGAGGACCGACCTCTCAAGATCCGCTTTAACGCAGATGTGGCTTCTTCCATGCAATGGAACTTCAAGCCACAACAGGGTGACATGACTGTAAGTATTCTCAGTGCTGTACCATCACGATTTTATGATAAACGAGGATTTGCAGGTGACACTGCCTGCTTAAAATTCCCTTATTTTCGCACAGGAACTATGCATTTTCCCATATCAGACCATATGAGACAAACCAACAAATAAACTCACATTTATTATGATATTGGTAAGAAATTTAGTCCACCAGGGTTTGTAAACAGGTTTTCACATTATATTCATCTTTATACTCAATTAAGTATTTTTTTTAAAAGTGTTTTTGGGGAAGTTTGTCATCTCCAAAATAATGAGTGAATAGGGGGGCAATTTTGATTGGAAAACATGAGTTGTGGGTTGAAATGAATTTTGTTTATAGTCGTTACATATTTCGAAACACCAGTGGTTGCATTTCAAGTAGGTTAAAGGTGGTAGTACGTGTATTCGGCTCACCCTGGTGGTACCACCGCTATGCCCATTTCTGCTGTGAAATTATTGTTTTTCCACAACTGTGTTTCGGTCTGAAAGGTGTGGATGTGTTTTACGGTCCTATTTGAGGTTTGTTACAGATGTCATAGGCGGCAGCGGATAGGTGGAGCTGCAGTCATGGACCACAGATAGAACTTATTTTGTTTGTGTGTCTATGCCAATTATGCCTGTGACATAAATTGAAGTAAACTTAACATATGCCAGGTGGTGCCAGGTGAAACAGCACTGGCGTTCTACACAGCGCGTAACCCCACTGACAAGGCTGTGATTGGCATCAGCACTTACAATGTGATCCCGTTTGAGGCTGGCCAGTACTTCAACAAGATCCAGTGCTTCTGCTTCGAAGAGCAACAGCTCAATCCACATGAACAGGTATGATAACTGTTATTAAACAACTAGCTGTTGCCTGCAACTAAGTAGACATGGAATTTATTTCTCATCAAACTTTGGATTATATGGTATCTTCAGATTTACCAAGGAAATCATTATAGGTATATTATTATGATAAATCAACCATTTATTCGGACACGTAATTAACACAGCTGTCATATTTATCTCAAGCTTGTTATTACAGTGTACCTACATAACAAATTCCATACAAACATCCATTCCCTCATGAAATTGTTAAAAGGAATAGTACTTTCTTAATGGGACTTAGTTATAAAGAAAACCAAAATGCTAAATCTTAAGGTTTACAATAATTTTCACCCCGCTGAAGATTTAATTTACGTTTATCCTATTGCTTGCTTCGCCAGAGGGCTTAAGACTGATTGCTAAAATTACCTACGGAATTCCCAATGTCGAACGAAAATTACTCGAAATAAGGGGAGCGAATAAAAAATAGACCTCCCTGTGCCCTGAAGTAGGTTGCTGGTGAGTTGTAGTAATAGCCAAATAAAAGAAAGGTTTCACAACTCATTGGTACCTAAGATGCTGTTTAAATTTTTAACATTTTGTTTCAGGTGGATATGCCAGTATTCTTCTACATAGACCCAGAGTTTATGGATGATCCCAGGATGGAGTATGTCGATGAAATAGTGCTCTCTTACACATTCTTTGAGGCTAAGAAGGGCATGAAGTTGCCTGTCCCTTCATATGTGAAGAAATGAAATTTAAGTGTTACAAACTACAAACTAGGTATTATTTAGTGAACAGTTATCATTGTGATGATTAATTAATTATTTAATTTATTAGGTGTACAGTCAATTTCAATGGTATGATCATCATGCTGTTATTAAATATTGTAAAAAAAAATGTTTTTTCCTAAATGTTTCCATAATATCGTTACTTATAATTTCCGGGATAAAAAGTAGCCTCGACATCGTTTGAGGGTGTGACCAGACCTTTTCCTCGCAGTATGTGCTATAGTGTGAAGCAAGTAGGTAACATCTATTATATAAATATGGCTGAGTCGGAGACCGCTGTCCGTTGTCTCGCGCAGATAGTACAATTTAAGACCTCGAGCGAAAGTGTACTGTTGCGTGTGAAAACCCATAGCGCC
>DWLO01000770.1:0-17854 GCA_018245335.1 Dalla quadristriga | reverse complement strand
ACCACGTTATCTGCGTTGTACGGTAAGCTGCTCGTCGTGATGGGCGTCGCGTTCCCCATGGCGGAAGTCATCTCCACCTACATTCCACCGTCGTTTTATGAGGTAAGACTCTTAAATTTTCAAGAACACCGCGTCCCTTAGGTCGAAAATATTTCTGCTTTCGTTGAAGGAACGTTGTTTTTCTGATTTGAGCAAACCTGCGCATGCCTGAGAGTTCTCCATAATGCTCACAAAGTCGTGTGAAGTCTTCCAACCCGCAGTTGGCCAGCGTGGTGGATTATGGCCTCACCCTTCTCATCCTGAGAGGAGACCCGTGCTCAATAGTGGGCCAGTGATGGGTTGTCGTGATCCATGTGCTTACTGCTTCCGTAAAAATGAACAACTGTATATTTCTGTTTATCTCTTCAAACAGTACTTTTTACGATACATCTACAATATTTCTACTAAATAGTTTTTGTTTACAAATTCAAGTTTTTAATAGTTTCCTTTTTGTTGCAGGGTTTTTACCTGTATCTTTACATAGGAAGTATGGTGTTTCTATTATACATGTACGCAGCCCTATTGAGGGACAGATCCCGCTCGGCAGTCGACAAAACCGTCGTGACCAGTGAGTTTCATCCCATTCATTAAAAGCTTCAGATTCATTAAGGATACGTCGTCAATTCGAACGTGTTCGTAATGTAAAGATGCGCGAAAGCGGAATACTGAACGGGTGTTTGATGCTAACGTTTTTGAGGATAAAACACCGAATAACGCGTGCGTACCTATACGAATGTTGCTTCAGAGTTTGATGTATGCTTTTAAATTTATTCTGCTATACTGTGGCGTGAGACTTTGTGTGATGTTACGCCGGGAACTGAATTGACGATAACCTTTGTCTATTCTTGTCTCCGCCGAGTTCATAATTAGTTTAGCTCAACTATGTAATTAATATGCTTGGAAAATCACTTGTATTTGGTGCAGTCCTTAAAATAAAATTTCAATTACGAGCTTCCAGCAACGCTTTAGAAGAAAAAATTGGGAAACATATATATTTTTCATTAAGGGGTTTCTGAAATGTTGCCACAATTGTTATCTATAATAGTTGAAATGCTAAACAGTTATGTCTGTTCTACAGACAGGATGCCAGCCAGGTGTTCGAAACTTTATGATTTCATAATGTTCTACTGAATTTGAGGGTATAATTCTGTATCGGATGTTTGTTCATGGGTACTTAATTGTTTGGACGTAGCGTATGGCGACTTCCGGCCACTCGATAAGAGATGGTGTTATTAGTATTCTGAACCACGTTTCGAAGTTCTGAGCAAAGCATATATCAAAGCATATATACAATCTCTGAATTTGAACAACCGGAGCCCTATCTCTTTCCACGCACGATCACCTAGCGTGGCAGGAGATCTCCGTTTGCCAAAGTGGTGACCCCGACGTCATTCTCCCATTGTAAAATAGTTAATGCCTATATTGGCATTTTCTACCATTTGATATGTAATGATTTCAGAATCCGAAACAAGTTCATCGCCATCGGAATCGGACTCGTGTTCGTCGCGCACGGAGCGAAGCACTGCGACCGCAGCGCACGTTCCGCCGCAACTGCTCACCAAGCGAATGTCGCTCGGCTTCGCGCTCACTTCGCGTACACATCACTACGGCAGTTTCTATCTACGGATGGGGGCAGTTGGTAGGAATTCAGAACTTTTGTTCTCCCACTCACGGAGCGCACCAACGCGGCCGCAGCACACGTGCCGCAGCAGCTGTTTATTCACGGATCACTACTGAGATTATTTATTTATTTACGCTTTATTGCATTTGTACAATGGGCGGACTTAATGCCTAATGGCATTCTCTACCACTCAACCTTTGCGATGGTGAGAAAGATGCGGTAGGCGTTAAATAGTTAATCGTATTTATAGAACTGAATGCTTGAGATAAATATACTAAAACTAAATACTCATCATATTGACCTATAAATATACATACCTGCATACATACATACATACATAAGACATACATATTATAAGTATATTAAAACATACATATATCTACAAACGTAAATGTACATACTTAAATACATTTATTACACATTATGCGGTGTGATGATGCGACTCTCGATAGTAGTTACGAACAAGCTTCTTAAATATATCTTTGCTTGTGGCTCTTCTAATCTCTACTCTCTCTCTAAATTACCTATAATAGAATTACAAACAAACTACAGATTCTATCAGCATTGGTAAATAATAGTAGTATAGCTACAAAAACTGTAAGGAAAGCAACCGCAGATGTGATACCAAGGCTCATTACTTCTGCACCTTCATTAATATACTGAGGTTTTTATCTACTAATGAACCGAGTTCGATAATCTAAGCACCTACTTCTGATAATGCTTTATTTTTGTTTTAACCCAGACACGTGAAAGGACAACAGAAACTTTACTTAACATACACTTATCCATAGCGAAATCTATTCCAGTAGATACTATTTTATTAAATTACCACAATCTATAGAACGACAGTTTTTACGAAATTTAAGGAGATTGATTGGGCATGGGGAAGAAAATAAATCCGCTCACACAGGATAATAATTTTACTAAAAATAACAATTTCTGTTATATAACACATGAGTTCGTACGCGCATGTAAATATAACGTATCTAAAGCTGTGAACTTCTAAAATATCGATACCATTATAACTACTCGTAATGTGGCACGTTTGAGCGTACAGCTGTCAAACTAGTTCCTAATTATGGATTCTACTTTACATCGAATTATATCGATCGGCATGATGATCTTATACATAAAACGAAATCTACGATGTCGAGCACTACTGGGTAGCTGTGATTTTAGTAATTCAGCCCCGTTGACATGTTATCAAGAAACCTTTTACCGAAATCCAAGTAAAGTCTGTTAGTCGACCCGGATTAGTTCCAAACAATTTCCCTTTCGCCGAACTGCTCCGTAATCTAAGCGGACATTACGGACAGACAAACTTTACTTGTAGTTGTCTTTACCTAACTTGTTTAATCTTTTCGGTCGCTGAAACATAGAATTCGTGAAAGCAAAGTAAAAATAAACATGAATATTACTTCTCCGTGACGAGACGTTGTGGATGACAATATTCTCGACTTAATTGTTGGAAAAATTAAGGGATCTAGTAACTACAAGAATTCTAATTAAGTTGAGCTTTACAGAATGTTGATTAATTTAGACAGGACTTTGAAGCAAAGTTTTACTCTTGTGCTGAACATTTAAAGTGCTTTTTCGCTTGGTAGTCTTCAATACCGTAAATCCGCAAAAGTATGGTATTTAGACAAAAATAACTTGTTTTAATTACTACTATTTTGAACAAAGTAGTTCTTAAAGCTGTTTTACAGCTAAGTAAATAATTATACTTTAGTCGTTGGCTGTCAATGGCGGTAATATGCAATTTTGTTTTAGCTTTTGGCATCGGTTCTATGATCTACTCCGGACTGGAGTTCGGTCAGTATTGGGAGCTAGAACGCAACACCAACTGCCATAACGTCCTACTCGCGCTCACACCCGCTACCCGAATGGCCTTCATCTTCATACAAATGTACTTCATCTTTCTTAACAACGAGGTTTGTTTATACATCTAAGATTATTACTTATTATTAATAAAATTATTTGTTTTATTTCAAGTTTATCTTCCATCTGTTGAGTTTATATATCTTTTACGCCATATTATCTTTCTTCTCTTACTATATTCTGTGTTACTATATTTGTCGCCTACACAATTCCAACAAATAGGCTTCTGGCAGCTGAACGATAATTTATTATTTTTTTTTGTATTCAGAACTTATTGTCTCCCTGTGCTACCATCGAACATAACGATTATTGACTTCAAAAATATTAAATTCCAATTTTATTGTCATGTAAAATTTCATAATTTATTACGTCCCCTGTGATATCAAAGAACATCGGAGAAAATAATATTTAAGGACAACCTGAAACGAATACAATATTTTTTCATCGATGGCCTACTCTAAGACTACTCAAATAATTTGTTTTATTCCTACAATTTTTTATTTAAATATGATTTTAGATATGATTAATAATGTGATTACAGATGAAAGTGTACAAACACAAGATAGTGGCCCGGTTCGGGTTGATGCATATGGTTGGCACGAACTTGAGCGTATGGTTGAACGTCTTGGTTCAAGAGACGAAACACGAGATCCTTACCTTCTACGACCCGGAGAACAAGACTATTGGGCTGTCTCACAGACTAGGTAAGTTGATTTTCACTAAGTAATAAATACTGCAAAATCCTGCATTTACTGTAATAGGTGATGTAAGTACTAAGTTAATAATAATTAACAGTTATTCATAAATATCTTCATAGTCGACTGACTATAATGAAATCTAACCATTAGGTATGGAGAATTCTGCGGTACGAACAAACTTAACGTACAAGATGCAATAATTTCATAGTATGTTACAATTAATTACTGTATCTTCACAACAAGCGATTTTTTTTTAATTTTGCCGCAATTTAACTAAATTGTGACGTCGTTTTCTTAGGGACGAAACGTGGACGGTTTATTGCGAACTAAATATAAAAGAAGAATAAAGTCTATGCAAAATATAAAATCCTTATGAATAAAGATCGTAACGCAGTATTAAAAATTCTGTGAAAATGAAATTTACAATGTACATATTGGCTCTTTGAACCGAAAGCTCTCAGAAGTTGTTACGACGAACCGATTGGATTTTACTTTACGAAAAGATTCCGGGGTCCTAACTTTCAAATTGTATAGGAATTTCTTGCTGTCTTCTTGGGTAACAACTCAGATATTGACTATACGCATACTTGGAGTCGAGTACGTCGACATTGAGTCGAACAAAAAGGGAATTGTTCCATTTTGTTTGATTTAACATAATAAAAGTTTCATAATAAAAGACTTTCATTTGGACTTTCGTTCGACGGTACGTACATGTGCCTAAGTCTACGACGGTAGACTGAGATTGTTTGTTCTATGTACGTACTTGGAGCTTGTTTCACCTTTTTGTTTTGTTTTATTGCTGATCTCATGTGCTCGGATCAAAATAACTTTGGGGACTTTGGGAACTTTGATAGTCTTAAAGTAGGTTCGGTACAGTTTTTGTATTTTATAAATTAATGTCGTTTATCAGCTTCCTACTTTAAACTATTCTGTGGTGTTTAGGTTTTATAACTTTACTTTCATTTAGGTTTTACAACATAAATTATCTAAGTTAAAATCTTACGAATGTATCGTCTGAGTTTTTATGACTGTTACTTACGATTTTTTCCGGATGATGGTACCGGTAAATGGATGTACACGGTCCCAATATTTTATTACTTCCATTCCAAGTAGGTACCTCACCAACACAAAGATACAAAATTAACTGTTTAAACAGTTACACGTATACTTCCGGCGTTTGTGTAGGTTTGCGGTAAGTCGCGTGTTCGCTAGGAGCTGTCGCCGACAATCGATACCGCTTTGTTTGTTAACTGACTGACCGTTAACGTTTTTGGAGTTCAGTGGTTTCCTGGAGCGCTCTCCACCATTTGGCATAATTCCTGTTTGTTTACTTCAACGATGACAGAAAATCTGCAAACCTAAAGATATATAGATAAGTAGCCACTTCTGCCTATGGACAACTTAGATTACCTTCGAACAGGACAGCGATTTAGTAACGATATTAAAATCCAGTTTATTACCTAGTCCAATACAAAGTTGAACACAGAAGCGTTGCATTTCCGGAGTTAGAATCTATTACAATTTGGTAAGTTGAGTTCGATTGAATACGTTTGTTGCTGATGTCCTGCTTAAAATAAATTACTTCCACAGCTTCAATAGGAATACTTATCGCCTCGTTATCTACGGGAGCATCGTAAAACTTTTTAATTGTTCTTTATCGTGTGAAACAAAGGACCGAGTACCCCACGCCAATCGGTATGTGTTCGAGACCGATGGGGACATAACAGGCTCGATTTCGATCTGCCATTGAGTAATTAATATCTTAGTAACTAAAAAGAATTTCGGTGAATACTGAGATGGGGATATAAATATTTAACAAAAGATAATTTCAGTGAGACTCAAGATGAGCAGTATAGAAAATTATAGTACGTAGGTACTTCGGCATTTTTACTCGTACCTCCTGTGCGATTTATGATCAGAAAAGAAAGCTTCTTTTGCTTATAATAGAGTAAACGGTATTATTGGATAGGAAATAAGTAAAAAAGCGAATAGTACGATTTGCAGAACACTATTAAATTTTTGATATTCAATTTAATTTCAATTTCAAAAAGACCCAAGAGATGAAGTTAAGCAGTAAGTTTCACTGTATATTTTCGTTTTGAGTAGACTGCTCTCATTCTTTATGCAATATGCTAGCCACGTTATTTGTTACCTCGTGAAGTTCTCTTTGTTTCAATTTTCTCGTGACCCTTTTATATTTATTTACTGCTGCTATACCTATTTCTCGCTTTTAGAGGCTGTTATCCGCTCGTGGATCGGAATAATAATCAATTTATTAAAACCCTCCGATCCCACCGGGGTGGCAACGAAGTTATGTTGATAGCATTCCTATCACGCTGACCCCGGAAGGCATTTTGACCCAAATTCTGGAGTGTCGGTATAAGAGGCCACTATAGCTGCGCAAGTTTATGATTAATATTGGCGCATCAGTTTTATCTATAACAAAATTGTACGTGAATTAATCAAGCTAACTTTACTTCTTTTACAATTTCAGCGTTTCAAAAGGCGTTTGCATCGATGGCCACTGAAGTGCCTCCGTCACATCCAGCAGCCGCCCATCTTCGTGTTCCGCGGGGTCTAAAAGGCCCTCACCACATCTTCGAGTGTCGTCGAACAAATATCATGGGGTCGTTGGTGCAGGATGCATCGCCATTTCTCTTCCCGTGCACCATTGAATACTCGCTTATCTGCGCTGCAATTCTTTACGTCATGTGGAAGAACATTTCCAAATATCCGTCGAAAGACGTCGCAGAAGCCATTGCGAAAGCTCGTATTCTTGAAGGTCTAACTTATAAAAAGTCCCCACATTTGTATAGCGTTGACTGCGCTAGAGCTCACAAGGGCCTTTTTTTCGGAATACTGGTGCTAGTCTTGACGATTATATCCCTGATCTTATTTTTTGTCCTTATATCAAGAAAAGAGTACGCGACTCTAGCTGTAGTTGAAGTAAACGTATGCGAATTGGGACTATATGCTATGACGACATTTGCGAGCCTAGCGGGGATGATATGTGTAAGGAATCTCAAATACGATGGCAACCGAAATCTGGAGTTGGACAACATACTACTCGTGGGCGCACAGACTGGAATGTTTATTTACGGCACATTCACTATCATCGGTGGACATTTCACGATCGAAAAGAACACGATTCTGATTTTGATTACAGCGCTTTCGTCTTTGGTTCAAACGACTTGCCAGACGATGTTTATTCTAGATGCGAGTCGAAGGTCCGCTAAAACACCCGAACAGTTACGGAAGAAACCAGGAAGGGAGATAGTGACGTTCCTTCTAGTGACAAACTTAGCGATGTGGGCCATCAATACTCTGGAAAAATCTCGGGCAGAATCCCATCCAGTACAACTCCACTTCTACGGACTATGGGCCTGGACGATCATAACTCACGTTTCGATGCCCCTGGCCATATTTTATAGATTCCATTCCACCGTCTGTTTATGTGAAATTTGGAAAAGGGCATACAAAATGAAACCAGCTTATATGTAGCGAACAACAACCAGGTACTAAGACACAAGTTTTGTGATTCAAATCTGAACTATGGTACTTGGGAATACTATCGGCATTACTCGTAGAACAGTGGCGTATTTATTATATGTAGTGCCATATATTCGATAGTAACCAATCATTCATATTAAATCTAAGGATTATTTAAAACTATACAAATAACGCATTCAGAGGCGTAAATTAATCTTTATTATATAATGTAGTAAACAACGATAGTATCTCGTTCTTAATCTCTTTCCTGTCTTTTGATTAAAAGTGACATCTCTGATTGCGATCTATAGTCATCACTGTTACTTTCTTTGGCTTTCTGGGTTGCGTAGTGTTGGTTTTGAGGTTGACTGCTGTAATGTTAAGTTATTGTATTTAGATATTTTAAAGTGTTATTTATTTGTAGCTTTATTAAACGCTTTAACTACTCGTACGTTAGCGTCACTGACGTTGGTTATATTATATTTAAATTACAGTATTTCTCAACAACGGGTTAGATTTTATTGTGTTAGCGCTTTATATTAGACGTTATTTTTCCATCGACTAAGTGTATTACGAATATTATAAGCATTTATAGCGATTTTTGTATTATTAACAATTTATTTAAATTGTTGAGATTAAAGATGATGTACAAAGATTCAGTACACACGTTGCTTTATCAGCAATTAACTTCTCTATGAATGTTTCTGATATCGTTATTGTCGATGGATCTTTTTGTAAAGACGTTCTTGTGTTCAAGTATATTCCTGTTTAGATATACATAGAATAAATTAGGATTAGTCGTATCTAAACAATTAGAACTTCGTATTTTACATTCCATCATTTACCAAAACAGCCATTTAGTCGATATAATTACAACGTCATAGTACAAGCATTCTGATTCAAAAGACGTCTTCCAATAGGTTACATTTTATCACAGATAAGCATTAGTCAGATCGCCTTTATCCGCTTTTCGATGTACTCATAAAAAAAATATATTACCATTTTATCTTCATATTGCATTCCTAGTTCATCTCTATTCGTAAAACTACCTTGCATGAATTCATTCGCGACTAAGGTGTATATTTGTATTATTGCGTAGAAATGTAAGACGCATACACCATGATAGACCTCGGTCGCAGATTGTTGCAAAGTAGTTAACCCCATCATTGTAACAATTGATTCGCATTTGATACTATTTATTACTATCTTAGAAAAAAGACGCTGTATTTTAGTAGCTTACCCCATGTGTGTCTTGTCGGAATTTTCGGACGCATATCGGAATGAGCTTTATTAAATGAATAATATAATTTAGAACTCAACAAAAGAAAAATAGACCTCACTACCCGTTACTTGTCTGTTGTGCATAGGCGAAGGTGATCGTTCAATTTTAACATTAGTTTTCTATGTAATGAGAATAGCAAACGGGCATGCTGTTCCACCACAACCGCCTATGGACATCTGTGACAAACCTCGATTAAGACTGTACGAGGGATTGTCAGTGTTTTAGTTAGTCCTGTTAGTATAAGATAAAGAAGACACATGCTGCTATGTTCTGGTTTCATTATTAGATACTTACACAAATTAACGTTCTTGTCTCCGTAGTTGTGTCTTCTGTGCTTCAAGATTTTGGGTTGGATACATCTCTTGTTAAATATTAATGAAGCGAATCATTAGGCCTTATTTGGTCTGGATATAGGAATAATAATATCATTCCATGTCCTTCGAGCTTCAGAAGCTACTTGATGAAAAGTAATCGTCAAGATTATGGCATCTGGAGCTCCTAGGATCCTTTTCTCGGGAATGGGTCTTTTGAGGTCTTAATATTTAAACGCAAAGAATTTTTACATCAAAATGCTGCTTAGGTACGTCTTTTTTCGAGATAATCATTTAGAAAGTAGAAAATATTTAAGAGATTTCGATAGCATTTAAGTTCGATGTGTTTGCACACCTTTATACAAATCTATAAACATTTTCTTCCTTACTAGTTACAGTGGGATCAATAATATCGACCTAATAATATTTTTTCGAAGGCTTTTTGAGTAACACCATGGGAAGTCATAAGACGTTTATCTCGATAATAATGTACGACGCGTATGAAAACATAGTCTGAACAATTTTTAGAGATTTTGTAGCGATATTTTTGGATGTAGTAAGTACCAGTATTTTGGATATAAATATTGAATTTAGCAATATTAAATGTACCGAGGACCCTGTAGTTAGGCAAAAGATACACCAAAAAAATTAGGTACGAGTAATATCTGGAGCTTATTGTATTGTAGTCTGGAAAGTAGCGACCCTGCGTTCGTAAGGTTACAATTTGATTCTCGATAGACTTAGTTTTGACGTCCAATTTCTATGATTTATAGCGATATTTAATTCAGAATTTTATAGTATGTAGTACATATTGATACAAACAATATCCAAATATTAATATACATCCCAACAAAGCCACTACATTATTAAATATAGAATCCTTTGACGTTTTCAATAGATATATAATAATTGTTTTATTAATGTAATAAATAGCAGAATCCATTTATAAAACATAATTAATTGTATTTTCACTGTATTTAGAACAAGATTATTTAAACATTACAGGTTTATCTTTGCCAAAAATTCGTAAAATTTTAAATAAATATGATGTGTATCATTCAACATCAATTTAGCTATTTTATTTTCAAAATTCCTGCTAGTGTCTGATTATAATTGTGTATTATATCTTTAGTAGGCTAAAGTAATTACCTGTAACATGCCATATATTTTTAATTGGATAGAATTCTGTATGATTACGTATTTGCATGCTCAATGAAACACTAAATATTTGTATAGACATTATTAAAACCAAATTTATTTTATAAAGGCTGCTGACTTGGGTCAATACTGTCGACTGTAGGGGTTCTGTACCACCTTATCTTGAGAAGTAGTAACGCATCTAAATATTTATGAATCATCTTGCAATTGACCGATTTGAGATAAATTAAAATATCAAAGGGCAGAAATGATTACCATAATAAATTCCGCACGTCCTTATGTTTTGTAGTAACGTATCTTTCATGAAAAAAACATGTCTGTAGCTCACAGTAAAATAATTAATCCATAGGAAAACATTCTTTATAATATAAATTCGGTTTAAATGATTTATTTAACTATCTACTATATATATAAGCATTTGTTAAATGTTTTAGCAGGATTTTTGTCACTTTTTTGTACAGAGGTTTCCACAACTATTAGGTAACGGCATTGATTTGCTCACATTTTAACTTCCATGGAGGTTTCAGGAAACGAAAATGATTTTATAATTTTAATAAATATTGTAGATTGGTATAATAGATGGGTAGTGTTTTAGAAGTGGATTCATACAATTTTTTTCTTTTACATTTACTCATTGAATAATATTTGAATTACAAGTATGTACTAATGTATATAATTGTACTAGTAGACTATTATACGAGTGTTGACTCGCGATACCTCGTGTTATTTTAGGGGTTTGACGACATACCTACGGGTTTATCTATAAGTCTATCTATATATTACTATAAATGATTTTTTTAAATCCGATCTATCATGCTTTTAACTATGGAATTATGAAACTATAAATTTAAAATTTATCGCAGGACTTTAATTTTCCCTTTATTCCGAATGGACAGTCGGACTTAATCTCAATCTAAATCTCTTTTCACGTGATGTGTGCACAAAAATGGTAAAAACTCTCACAATGTACAATTGTACGTGTATTCTATTAGTGGTTCTAAGTGTACCCAATCCATTATTATACTTATATATTCCATATACTATACTAACTTGAGTCTTTTTTGAATACAATAATGTGAATAAGCAAAAATTGTTTATATATTTTAACCTACAATGTTGATGTAAATAATCACTTTCGATTGCATTAAACTGCGACCCCTGCTATCGTTGCACTCGCAGCCACTGCAGGGTGAGGAGGCCTAGAACTTCTTCTTCCTACTCCACCCATCCATGTCCTATGTGAATGTGCTGCACTAGCGCAAAGCAGAAGTCGAATACTGGGCGGAAGCCTGGTTTTAACTTGCCTGTCAAGGATCTGGAACGATACGGATATGGATCTGATACGGTTTATTTTAACGGTTGGCCTTTGGGATCAGTTATAAACCGAACGGAGAGAGGTACAATAGATCTACTCAGGTCGCAGAGGCACACGACCCAATACCCCGTTTCTGAAATAATAATCTACCTGCTTTCCATTACACTTACAAGACGAAAATTGTGTGGGTCCACATTTTTGTAAAATTTTGAACTACGCGTAATTTACAACGCTTAAAAATTTTCATAGGCAACGTACAATAATATTTGACACCAAATTTTAAACTAACGATTTAGTATTTTAATCTCTACTGATACCGGAGTAAATGCTGTATTTCGTAAGTGCTAAACTAGCTCAAATAAGGTAGTTTATTGAATGTTTGTATCGATAATACTTACGTTTAATACTATTAGTAAATGTCTAATACATAGCATTTTAATCTGTCATTGTATTTAGCCACTTGTTTTTAATCTTCTCGTCTTCTTATGCATAATAAATATTCTTCTGAAAGGTATAAGATCCACAGATGAGTGATAAGTTATGAGTTAACTAATTGTTAATATACTATTTCGATCTTTCCAGTCAATAAGAGCAGTCAGGATTGTCCCGATTAAAACATTATAAAAATATGTACCTACGAGAAATATTATATCGACCCACGTATTGAAGAAGATCGTACTCGAAAACGCAAGTTTCCAGGTAGCGATAAAATTTCGCAATTCTTGCATAAACTAATAAGGTATATCTATGTACTATGTAACAATATGCAAGTAGGTACCAGTACCTGACTAAATAACCAGTTATTTAGTCACCAAAGTGAGTCGACCTACGTGGCTGTTGATATACGAGTAGGTACTTCATATATAGTCGGGTGACGCTTCATTTCTTTAATGAAAGAAAATCGTATACCTTTGCGTGATTGTTACAACGATTTATTATTTAATCAGGAGAAAACCATGCTTATTCTTCAAGCGTAACTCAAATTGCGCTATCGTCTTGGAAACGATTGTGTGCCTACCTACGATACCTACTGACGATGATATTAGAATGACATAAAATACTTCCTATTTTAATATAAAAAAAGCTAGAAGTAGGTAGGTACGCCTTTTCAATATTTCATAGCAGCATTAATTGAGCTACGATCTTCTTCACCCGTTCGGTGACGCTGTAAAGGTCAGTAGGGCCAACAGCGACTGTTCATTAAAAAAAAAAAGATCTTCGATATGTGGATCGATATTATTAAATAATTGACAATTCGTTTTTTTTTAAATAATACTTAAGTTTCATATTGCGTTCGAAGAAAAAATGTATATTGAAGATCTTATACCTTTAGTATGAAAGTGTACATTAAAATTACATTGTATGCTTGCTAAAATGTCTACTGTGTTTTGTTGTTTTGTTTGTACAGGACAAAAACCGTTTCTTTTACAAAATACCAAATATTTGTTACGCCTTTTTACCTAATCTTTACTTATTGCGATGATTATTCGATATTTTAAACATTTAAGTAAAGTACTAGTGATACTAGACTAATGTTTTTGATTATGTATTTGTATGTGTATTTAATTTTATTCTGTTTAGGCGAGATTGTGAATAGCTCTAAGATTATCTTCTTGAATGTTTAACGTTTACAAGCAAATAAACTTCTTAAAACTATTTAAGACTTATCTAAACTTGTTTTTTCTTTTAAAGTATTAATATACTTATGCGGTTCCATTCCTTCATACTTCATCTTCACCTTGATGCTGGGCTCTTATATTCTCACAGAATGACATTGGTACATGCTATAGTCCACCACGCTGCCCAAGCGCCATTAGGCTCACTCCACACGCCTTAGGTAGCAAGACAGACAAAAATTCTAAAAACGGTTGATTACGTCTAGGTGTCATATATCTACATAGTATACTCCATTTAATTACAGACATTAATTTTAATATCACCATTTCCAATTTAATGTATTGGTCATATTTATTATAAAAATCATAATATTGGCTAAAAGTAGGTACGAAGATAATGGAGACCAAAACTCGGAAAAAGGAGCACAGGCCGCCCTTCGACAAGGTGGACTGACGACCTGAAGAAAACAACAGGTTACCGCTTGATTCAGATTGCACAGGACCGGTCGGAGTGGCGTCGATTAGAGGAGGCCTATGTCCAGCAGTGGACCTCTATAGCCTGATGGATGGATGGATGGAAGGTACGATGATAATAAAGAAACTAAAATGAACAGAATAGAAACTGAGTCATTCAAGCTTGTTTCTATTTTTACTAGCTGTTCCCAGACCGTTTTATAGACAAGATAGTTGTTCACAAAAATAGAAACACGCCAGTTACTGGCGTACCTACTACCGTAGTACACATTCAGCGCTAGAGTAGAAGTCTTGAACGCATAACATCATTTTATTGGCCTTGTTTACAATGATATTGAATATCGATTGGATAGGGCTACCTACGGCATGCCTTCACTAGTATAATCTCAACGAACGGTTTAACTTTTATTATTATTTTACATCATACAAATTACAATGGATCTTCAAAAAAATTAAGCGCTTGTGGTCGCGCGGCGAGTGTCAATCGTAATTGATTCGAGAATGTTAAGCCGCACCGGTTCCGGTCGGGAGTTGGCTGGGTGACCACTAGTGGTAAAATTACTTGAGCGCTTCAAATGGCCCGTTAGCCGTCGGCCCCGGTTGTTAACGTTAGATATCAGTGGTAATGCCTTGTCGGAGGCCTTTGGGCGGCCTGAAAACATATGACACTCGGGTTGGCCACTATCCCCTCCACCAACCCGAACTCTGCCAATCCGCACTTAGCCAGCGTGGCGTATGACCTAAATCTTCTAACTTTGCTGATCTGTTATATTTTAGTTTGTTAGTTTTATATGTTAGTTTTAATTGATGTATTAAAAAATTGTATGTTTCCCAAAGATTAACAAAAAAAAAAAAAAGTAAGTGGTATGTACCGTTCTAATTAACAGTAAATAAATAAATTAAAAAAAACACTCCTTACTCCCACAGTGCTAAGGTCCTAACTAATACATTCTTATACCTAATACTAACAGGACTGACTAACTCATTGTTCCTGGTACAGTTTATTTCGTGGTTAATCACAGATTAATCAATGCCGTCCATGCACACATAGCGAGCGGGCATGCCGTCCCAACGTACTTGCTTTTCTCAAAATATAAAAAAAATACTAGCTAATATATAAGTAGTGGATTACCCTTTATTGTTTTGACAGCCCTATTATTTATAGGCAGGTACATACCTGCTTAAACCGCCAAACATGAGTCCTAGATTGGAACGATATGTCGTCGCGTGAATGGTTTACTGTTAATAATTTCAGTGGGTTTTTCCTTTGATAATGTTTGAATTGCGTTTTAAGTGCCCACATTACTGTGTTCGCATTTTTTATTTTGTTTACTTTTACGACACCTTTGTTTATTTGTACAACAGAGCAACTGGGCGTAAAGTTTATGAGCCGGAGAGTGTGTAAGCTAGTTTTGATACCGGAAACATTCACGGTTCCTGTGGGATAGAAAAGGGAAAGCAACGAGCTAAAAGATTTTAATGAACCAATTGTAAGCTGTCCTGCCGGTCATTAAAATCAATATTGCCTGCCAATCTCTCGTTCTCGTAATTGTAACATTAAGATCTACCCTTTCTATCTTGATTGAGTGAAAACTTCTGGAGGGCAATAATTTCTTCAACAACCTTATACGTACGACCTCTTAAACGCCACTCGACTATGAGAGATAGCTGACTCTCTCCATGTAGGTAGGTTAAACTCGGTTTAAGTCGCGCACTTACCAAGCTTATTTGACGCAGCAGTATGCTGAATTTTCTGAATTCTTACTAAGTATTTCTTTTGGCGATGATGGACTAGTGCTTAAGATTTCAACCTCCTACAATGGGGGTCCGGGGTTCAAATCCCTATGACTTTTCTAAGTTATGTGCGCTTTAAGACATTGAATTTCGTGAGGTACAGGAAAACATCATGAGGAAACCTGCATGCCTGAGAGTTCTCCATGATGATCTCAAACGCGTGTGAAGTCTGCCAATCCGCACTTGGCCAGCGTGGTGGACTATGGCCGTACCCTTATCACCTTACGAGGAGACCCGTTGGTGGGTTGTGATGAATTTTTTAAAAGTTTTTTAGAAAATGTATGCATTCTAATTAACTAGTGTTCAGATTTTCACCAATCCTTCGTTTATTATAGGTATGAACTCCTTTTCAAAGAAAATTAAACATGGATGATATTATCATAATCTAAAATTATGGACGTGTTCATTGCTAGGTGAGAAAACGGTTTAATATTGCGAGTGCGCATTAGAAGGTTCTATTTATAGGCTCGATGTGTTCCTCGATAACGCTCTTGGGATTATAATTGACAACTCATAATCTCATTTAATAACTGTAATCATTATAGATAAATCGGCTTTAGTCGTTGACCGTAATAGTGTTTGCTTTTTGCAGTCTGTTGGAGATAATCTTCCGCTTTAAAGTCCTGTGTCTAAAAATATAGAATAAGTATTATATTACATGGGTTGTGAGACATTAGACGATTAAAGTAAGTAATATAGATTGAGATTGTGAGGCAAGCGATTAAAAATGCGAAAGTGTGTTTGTTGGTTTTCCCTTCTTTGTGGGAGCTACGGAGCAACCAATCGACGAGATTTTTTGCATGGTGATCGATTATCTGCCCGAAAGAGACATATGCTCCGTGTTATCCTTACAAAATGCACGGTTTCAGTGAGACGTACAAGTTTTGTTATTTAAAAATGTAGTTCTTTATTTGTTTAATGGGTCATTCGCAAAATTACAAACTAACAACAGTTCTTAATAATATAAGTGTTAATTTGGTTCTTCTATACCAGTATTCTTTCTGCTCTCGATGCATTTTATTTCGTTTGTTATCTAGATGGACCCTCCAGCTAAATAAACGACAATAGTTGTAAGCTTTCTTTGTCATTAGTACGATGCCCCGGTCTGGGTTTTATTAGCGCATAATAGGATCTGTGCTCTGAAGCGTGGTCATTCGGTGATTTACTTCCGTAAGTACTGTTGTACAGCGGCCGGTTTGTTGTAAGGCTTAATGCTTACTAATAGCACAGCTTACTAGTTTTGTAGGACAGTAGCGTCTACGGGTGGGACAACTCAGAATTAAATTAGCTTGATTTTTATTACTTAGTAGCTTTACCCCGCCACGGACGTAATACCTACTAACATTCAGTCCTATAGAGGTTTGTCACATACGTCCATAGGCGACAGTGGATGGTAAGACTGCACGCCTATTTGCTATTAACATAATATAAGAAAGATATCGTTGCTGTGGCGCGGAATGGTGAAATGGAATAAGAAGAGAAGAGAAATTACACGCTTCCAAATTTAATTTGAAAATGCAAGATTAAAAAAAGACAGGTATTCGAACGCAACGTTATGTCATAATTTTAAAGCAATCGATTAAGAAATTGGGGAGATTTAAAATTTTAAGATTAATTAACATTTAAAACCATTTTCGCCTAGTGTGGTGTGTACGTGTTGCAAACATTAAATAATACTATGGTAGATGATAAATAATTTGTATGTAAATTAAGCATGCAATGCTCTAGGTACGACTACCTAAGTTTGATTTCATGGTTATTAAGTTCGAATGAGAATCGCTTGTGTTGAAATTGGACGAGTACATTATCTTCGATTGCATATCTGACCATATTAGTGTTTAGTTATGGGATATAAGGCAGTAATATAATAAAATAAGGTAGTATAAATCGACTGCATCAATTTCAAATCTTTTAAATACACGTACATTGTTTACGTAAATGGTAAAAAGACTAAGGAAGTAGTAGCAAGTTCTCCATTCTAAAGGAATTGTGCAGGATTCGTCATTAAACCTACTATTAAAACACTTATTTTAGTTATTATTAATTATTATTAATTTGACGACTCCGTGGCGCGTTGGTTAGTGACTCTGACTGACGAGCCATGGGTCCCGGGTTCGATCCCCGGCCGGGGCAAACATTTATTTGGCAGATGAATGTTTGTACTCGGGTCTTGGGCGTT
>DWLO01000769.1:0-17858 GCA_018245335.1 Dalla quadristriga | reverse complement strand
ATACATACAATAATTTTGTCACTGGTTTGATGAATTTACTTTTTCTTTTTAGCATTTAATAAAACCAATATCAAAGTTACATTATAAGTATTATTTTGTCACAAACATTACCACCGTTTCGTGCCTAAGTGGGCATTTGTTTTAATTAGCATATTTCTTCTATATACATGTGTAATATACCCAAATCGAAATATTTTCGCATTCATAAGTTGGCCAAGGAAATGCCAAATGCTGGCAACACGTCTATATTACCTATATTGGCTGTAAACTAAATAGGAATACCGAAACGCGAGCGAGAGTGACCACGCCCGCACAATGGACTTGTTGTCTGAGCGTAGGAGGAAGTTAAGGAGCGGTTGCACAATAAAACCACATTTTGAAATCTTTGAGCAGACTTGACCAAAGATTATGGTTGACAAATTTAAAAAAATCTATATTAGCAAAATTGAGGGATTTTTGACGAGGAACATAGGATTACATAATACAAAAGTACCTACGTAAAATATTATTCAGCCTCTTGTCTCCTCACGCGGATTGGCAGGATTCAATTAGAAAGTCGTGGGTGCGTGTGAGACTTGATCCCGGGAGCCCCCGAGTGGGAGGCCGAAGTCTTAACCACTAGGCTATAACCGTTTTTTACATTAAGTTCATTTATACACACATTTAATCACTTAGGTGATACTAAATATGTCCATTTTGAGTTAGAAACTTACACAATACCATCAGAAAGTGACGTCAGATAAGTCACTTACTTACTTTACATCTGCTACGCTAACATAGCAGTAGGTCACATTGCAAAGGTTCTGAGTCTGTAATTTGTTAGTCACGTTTTGCACTACTTTACTTATGTTTAGCAGAAGTCGTTTATTATCAGAACTATTTACTGACACCACTGCGCACTGTGGTAAAATCGCATTCAAACAATTTGGTTTGTCATTCGTACAGTAGCGTCAGATGCGTTATTGCAAATTGGAATATTATGTGCGTTGAAAAGTATTTTCGTCAATATTGCAAATTGTGTCAGTCAGTTTAATTATTAAACAGACAATCAATCTAGCTATTTTCATACTGTGCTATTGTATATACAATTGTGTTTATGTAATTTTACTCAACTATCTTATGAGTCCTTCAAAATTGTATACCCTGCCTTACCTTATCTTCTATTATGTCTTTCACCCAAAGGTTGTCTGGAAGAGTCTCTATAGCAATAACACCGCCTTTTTATATTGATGCTGTTACTGTAACTACTTCGTGTGTACAATAAAGGGTATTTGTATTATTTCTTTATTGCATATAATTATGTACTATATGGTTAAAGTTGTTACATTTCGTCAGTTCGGTACATATACCCATTATCATGGGATTGCAAAAGTAATTTACTACTATCTATCTATAATTCAATTGGGTTGCGTTATATTATATAACGAGTACATGTATATCATGTCAAGTCGCTTTTCTTCGCTTCTCGCTGTAGTAGCCCTAGGATATACAATACCCCGAGTAACGTTTAATACCAGAAACCTAATGGTGCTATTTTACGATATTATCAAATGCAATGTTACGAGCGTGTGCGTGTAACTAGTTTTATTTCAGTACAATACAAATCTAACGTTGATTTCACTAACCTAAACACTTTCTAGAATACATTAGCTAATAACTGTCCAGAGAATAATAACGTACTTAGAAAGCTCACTGAAAGTGTGCTCGACACTTTGATGGTGTCATAAGCTGGAATGACCGGTTCGATAATCAATTCAATCGTAGCATCGATCACCAGACATGCATTTAAATCGCCAACCCACTTTTTTCGTCAGTCGGTATTGTAATTTTAGCTAAGGTTTGTAACAAACATACGAACGGGCTTGCGGTAAGGGACCGTTGCCAGTCACGGACTGCTGTATCCAACTTAGTGCTAGTTCTAGCACTAGTGCTAGTCGTAGTTAGTTCAGTTAGTATTGGCCTTGTTAAAGGTTTCTCTTTAATACCACTTCGGAAAGAACTCTTCGATTGGAAGGTCGAAACAAAATATATTAAAAATAATGTTCAACGGTCATCATTCATTTTTTTAATTTTTATTCATGATCTCCCTCTGAGCTACACTCAACTCTCTGCTTCGTCCAAAGGTTGATTAGTAGAGAATATTTTAGTACTAAGTCCACCTTTTAGACCCTTATTGTTATTTTTATTGGTGTAATAAAGTTGTACAAATAAATAAAAATACAACTCTACATTTATTTCAAAAAGGTACAAAAATCGTGAAGAGCAAAGCCTTCTTCGATATTTACTTTACGAAAAATTTTAGACTTTTAAAATTAAAGTCAATCAAATATTTTAGGCGGGCGACGCTGCGGGGAACATAATTAAAATAATATTATGAATATAAGCTACATCTACTCTTGAATGAACAGATAATGAAGTCAGTGAAATTAAATCAGTGATCGACCTCGGGGAGACGCGGTCATGTGTTTGTGATAAAGTTATCCATAGTTATGATATGCGCTCATTGTACCGTGTGAAGTGAATAAACAGTTTCAAAAACGAACAATCATGAAACAATCGCATTACAATGACTTCTCTTAATGCTCTTTTCGAGGTAAGTGAGGCTGAGTTAGTCTGATCGAGTCATTAGTACTTACTTATTTGTTAATAATAAATTTGATCTTATTATAAAAATTATATCTAGCTGACAGATAATAAATAAATAAATATTGGGAATGTATAAATAATAAAACTAACACTAACAACGAACTCCAAATTCTGTTTCTATTGATCCTGACAAGGCATTGCAACAGGTAAATAAAAAAAAATCCATGTCTCCTTCAATTTCGAACGATCACAAATTTTTACTAACAGCAGTAAGTTACACTAATACTCCTAACTCACGCAGTCCTATCGTTTACGAATATTAACGAACTAATTATCCTGTTAACATCGAATACTAACAAGACTAACTAAGTTTGGCATAGAGGTCCATGGGCGGCAGTGGATGGTGGGACTGCATGCTCGTTTGCTATTCTCATCACATACAAAAATGCATCTTACTATTTCAGTTGCAGATATAATGCTTAAAGAACTTTTATCATGTATTATATATCTGTGTGTTATATGTGTTATATATGTGTATTATATATATCTATCTGTGGTATTACCTAAAAAGTTCAGAGTTAAATCGTAGAAACAGAATACCATTTACTCCACCTTGTACCCGGACTTGAATATGTATCTATAGGCTGACTACTACATTACGCATTAAATTATTACAGAACCTCAAATTAATTAAATAAATTAGAAAGGTTAATACGACATTTATCTGGACAGACACCGGTGCATACTTTCACGCCCTCTGAGGTAACGACTTGGACAGCCAAATACCAGTTGGGCTATTGATGACAAGCTTGAATAATAAATTTGACTTTCTATGAAGATTTAGCAATTATATTTATTTAGGTTCGTACTTTATTAATGCTATCAATTAACTTTATTTACCACGATTTACGTTGACTGCTTATTGTTGTTGAAATATCAATTCATCGGTACAGTATTAAGAGTTCCATAATACTCCGACAAAGATAATAAGGTCCCGAAGGTACATAGAATGAACGAGTCGAAATAACTTGATTACTTTTAAAAATGTTCCTCAACTACAATATGTTTGATTCCGGCGACTTTACCCATCTAAATTATTCATCTCTCATTAAACGAACCTCCTCCTTTGCAAATTCGTTTGCTAAAAGTAATGTAAATACTGACCATGTGAACTTGGATTCGCAAGCAGCTAGACTAAATACGTTTTCCCATGTTTCCAGGGTGATTACATATGGATCGAGCCGGTGACCGGGCGGGAGTTCGATGTGGCCATAGGCGCGCGCGTGCTCGCCGCCGAGGGCCGGCGCATCCGCGTGCGCGACGACGACGGCCAGGAGCAATGGCTGCCGCCGGAGCGCCGCATCAAGGCCATGCACGCCACCTCCGTGCACGGCGTGGAGGACATGATCTCCCTCGGCGACCTCCACGAAGCGGGCATCTTGAGGAACCTCCTTATTCGGTACAACGAGAACCTCATCTATGTAAGTAGCTTTTGACTGTTTTTTTTGTCTTGGAATACCCTAGCGCCGTAACCATCATCAAGGCCATACACGGCCTGGAGGATATGAAATCCCTCGGCGACCTGATGATGGTATCTTGCACGGCGCCATCTTCATCTTCATGCTCAAAACAAGCTTTACCTGAAGTCGCAGAATTCTTCACTTAAACTCCAGCTCAATTTTTACTTGACCATCTCTTAACGTCATACCACACTATGTAGCAACATGTATGAGATTAATCATTTTAAATACTTTACATAAGAACACTCTGATCCTGATTTATTGTTGATTTTAGTTTCGGAATGCTACCAATGTGGACTTGATCTATTCCAAAACAACACCATTTAAATATGCTATTTAGATGTAAACCCATCTCATTTGGAAGATTCATGATATAAATACGTTGAATGTTAATAGCACTAACCCTAATGCCTTTATAGGATTCATGCGAACACTAACCCAAATTGTAATACCTAGATTTTAAACATGACAGCAATAAATAAAGTACGAATAAGTTTATTTTCTCGCACGCTGATAAATTTGTATCTTTTGCTTTCAGACTTATACGGGTTCGATATTGGTGGCGGTAAATCCTTACCAAATCCTACCGATCTACACTGCAGATCAAATTAAGTTATATAAAGAGCGCAAAATTGGCGAATTACCACCTCATATATTCGCAATAGGAGACAATGCATATGCGCACATGCGCCGCTATGGGCAAGACCAGTGTATCGTAATTAGTGGAGAGTCAGGTGCAGGGAAGACAGAGTCCACCAAACTTATTTTGCAATATCTCGCGGCTATAAGTGGCAAACATTCGTGGATAGAACAACAGGTGAGATATGATTTAGATTAGATTTATATTTAGATTTAGATGCGTGAGAGCTAAGATAGTAATTTGTATGTTTTTGGTTTTCACTTATACCATTTAACAGATTGCTTTGTTCATTTCAGATCTTAGAAGCTAATCCAATACTTGAAGCCTTTGGTAATGCGAAAACTGTCAGAAATGATAACTCCTCCCGTTTTGGTAAATACATAGACATTCATTTTAGCAGCAGTGGAGTCATTGAAGGCGCTAAAATAGAACAATATTTATTAGAGAAATCCAGAATAGTTTCACAAAGTGCAGAAGAGAGAAACTATCATGTATTCTACTGTTTATTGGCTGGTTTATCTAAAGAAGAGAAGAAGAAATTGGATTTGGGGGACCCTTCGGAATACAGATATTTATCTGCGGTATGTTTCGCTTCAATCTAAATCTGAGGAATTGAACGAACTAATTAGTTATATTATTATTATATTAGTATTAATTATTATAAGTATATTAATTAAACTTATTATTTTATATTTCAGGGTGGGAGTTTTACATGTGAAGGCAGAGACGACGCTGCTGAGTTCGCGGATATTCGATCGGCTATGAAAGTCCTGTTGTTCACTGAACCAGAGATTTGGGACATACTAAAATTACTAGCGGCTGTGTTGCACTGTGGAAATATCAAGTACGAAGCAACTGTTGTCGATAATTTAGATGCCACCGAAATTATAGAACAATCCAATGTACGAAGAGTAGCGACGTTACTGGGTGTACCGTTGCAATCACTTATCGACGCGCTTACAAGGAAAACCTTATTTGCACATGGAGAAACTGTGGTGTCCACTCTCAGTAAAACTCAGTCAGTTGATATAAGAGATGCTTTCGTCAAAGGTATTTATGGCCGGCTGTTTGTTACTATTGTTAGGAAGATTAACGCGGCCATCTACAAACCAAAGTCTACCATGCGGACAGCCATTGGCGTACTTGACATATTCGGATTTGAGAACTTTGATCACAATAGCTTTGAACAGTTCTGTATTAATTTTGCAAACGAAAATCTGCAACAGTTCTTCGTAAGACATATATTCAAGTTGGAACAGGAAGAATACAATCATGAAGGCATAAATTGGCAACATATTGAATTCGTGGATAATCAAGATGCATTGGACCTGATTGCATTAAAACAGTTGAATATTATGGCCTTGATAGACGAAGAATCTAAATTTCCCAAGGGTACGGATCAAACCATGTTAGCTAAGTTACACAAAACTCACGGACTTCACAGAAACTACCTCAAACCAAAGTCAGACATTAACACGAGTTTCGGTTTAAATCATTTTGCTGGAATCGTATTTTACGACACTCGAGGATTCCTTGAAAAAAATCGGGATACGTTTAGTGCTGATTTGCTACAGTTAATACATGTATCAACGAACAAATTCTTACAACATATCTTCAAAGATGATATTATTATGGGATCGGAAACCCGTAAACGAGCTCCAACACTCTCAACACAATTCAAGAAGTCATTAGATTTGCTCATGAGAACGTTAGGAACATGTCAGCCTTTTTTCATTCGATGCATCAAACCAAATGAATTTAAGAAACCGATGATGTTTGACCGAGGACTCTGTTGTAGGCAACTCCGATACTCTGGCATGATGGAAACTATAAGGATAAGAAGAGCTGGATATCCCATTAGGCATAGTTTTAAGGAATTCGTCGAGCGCTATAGGTTTTTAATTTCCGGAGTTCCTCCAGCTCACAAGACCGAATGTCGAGCTGCCACTGCCAAAATATGTGCAACGGTACTCGGCAAATCGGACTACCAGCTAGGTCATACCAAAGTGTTTTTGAAGGATGCTCACGACTTGTTCCTGGAACAAGAGAGAGATAGAGTCCTCACAAGAAAAATACTCATACTTCAGAGATCCATTCGTGGGTGGGTGTACCGCAGAAGATTTTTGAAGATGCGAGCGGCTGCGATACTTATACAGCGGCACTGGCGAGGGAAACTACAGCGAGTTCGCTATAACAAGATGAAGGTGGGATACGCGAGGCTGCAGGCGCTGATCCGTGCGCGGGTGTTGGCTCATCGGTTCCGGCACTTGCGAGGACACATAGTTTCATTACAAGTAAGTGGCATACTACATATTTGTGCAACGGTAGGTTTTCAAATGACATAATTGGCAATCGGTGATGATTATTGTACTCATACTCGACAGATAGTATGACGCAAGATTATCGTTGTTTTTAAGCTGCCCGGTAATGTCATGCGTATGTTCGCGAATCTTCTTGTTGGCGGTTTACATTGTACCTACTAGTGTTTAAGAGAGGGTTCAAACTTTGTTCCTTTACAGGCGGCGGCCCGCGGCTACCTAGTGCGTCGCTCGTACGGCCACAAGATGTGGGCGATCGTGAAGATCCAGTCGCACGTGCGGCGGCTGATCGCCTTCCGGCGCGTGCGGCGCATGCGGCAGGACGCGCGCGCGCACACTGAGGCGCTGCGCCTGCGCCGACAGGAGGAGCAGCGGCTACAGCACCAGGGCAACTCGCGGGCCAAGGAAATCGCCGAGCAGAACTATAGAGTGAGTGTATTTGTAAACAAATTGTAGGACAAGACGCACCTCTGCGTCTTGTCCTAGCAGAGAGACTGCGTCTCGTGGGCACTTGTAACGCACGCAGAGGCGCTATGCCTGCGTATCCATTAGAGGCAGCGACTCACCTAAGCCACTAAGGAAACTGGCTAAAGCTACCCGTGGAGACCTTGCATCCGTAAAAGTTTAGTACAACCTGATATAGGAACTGCGGCTATTTGAAGGCCTAACGACTACTTAACCGTGCTCCGCGAAACTCGTAAACGCCCACGAAATTTTGCTAATAGAGGTCACCCATCCAACTGTGGACCGCGCCCGAGGCTTTACCTTGTCGAGCGGCTAAGACAGATTGAATGATTGTCCAATGATTAAGTAGTATGACAACATTTCAAGGAACATCAAAAATAGTAAATTCATTAATATCGAAAGACATTTCAACAAATGCATTTTGCAACTCTACTATATAATTGGACTATGTGACCTGGAGATAGCTACGGGGACAATGTAAATCAGCCTTATCAAGTAATTAAAAGTCCCTAACTGTGGTATTCTGTCTACAATAAAAAAAAATATACGTCGCATTTTGATCTGTATTTCAAAGGAATAACGGTGTTTATACAAAAATCAGTGCTTAGGCAATAAATCATATCTTTGAGCACCCACTTTATTTCTGTATCTCTATCTAAAATTCGATATATCAGACAAAGTGAGGAGATATGCGGAGATTGCGGCAATTATACAGACGAAAACTGCCATGTGATTTATCTAGTCAGATAATCAAGTTTTAGCTCAAAGCTATAGAGGGTTTCAGTTCGAAGAATTAGGTCCCGGTCAGTAATGTTTCGGCGCGGATTTAGAGTTTCAGAGTGGTCTCGTGCGCGCGGTTCTCGTCATGTTCGTTTTCCTGCTAGTATTTTTTAAAGGTAACTACAAAGTCTATGGATTTTGCTCTAGTTACTGTAACGTGGTTTTCTTGGGTATGTTTTCTGTTATTTTCTCACAAACTCTAAAAATCTCTAACAAATACTACAATTATTGTTTTAAATGTTTAATGGGCCATCCACAAAATTACAAACATACAGCAGTTCTTAATAATTTGTGTCTTAAAATTTGAGTCTTATATACAAAAATAATCAATTTTTGTTTGTAAATAAGCCGTTCTAGTTCTAATTAAAAATACTTCTAATAGTTAAATGGTTAAAGTGAAATAATCTACATCGGGTCAACCACTACAATAACAGTAGTTGTAGAGTAGGACAATAATCCAACTCTCAAATATTGGCTAAGCCAACCGCCCGTTTATTTTAAACAAAACACATCTAACCCAAGCCATAATAGCTTATGTAAAATATATTAACAGACGTTTACCGATTATATCACAGGTGTTAGTAAAATCAATCAAGCAAAAAGGACCAGCCAGGCGTTATGCAACGCTAACGGGTGCATACTTAGAATTGGTTAATGCCCAACCCGTTTCCACCAGCGTAACCTGAACCGCTCTGAATTCATACTACCTTCAACACTTGACATAATCGCTCGCGTGCATTACTGGAAACATGAAAATTAACTGATAAAGTAAAAGTTCTAAGTTTAAGTGAAAATGTGGTGTAACTGTGTAAACAGTAATTTTGCTGTCGCAACACGTAATGTTAGTATATCTTACAGTTGACCGTAACAGGTATTAAGAAAACTAGTCTAGTTCCTACATCTCGTCTTATGATTAGTATTCTACTTGCTAACTTTCCCTATTTACTAATGCACATCCATTGCATGTCAACTTTTCCTTTCACGTGTAAAACGGCCAAGACCGACAAATAGTGTTTACAAGCTTGTTAGTAATTTTTGCCTTTATTTAATCACCGGCTAATGCTACCGCGTGCATACTATGATGAACAGATATTTATCGTTTGTGTAAGTTAATGGATGATTAGATATACTGTTTTATCCACAAACTTTTAATAATGATACGAGTTCAATACTCATATATGTAGCGAATTACTCTGGCTGCTCAGACCCCTATATTTGATTTTATCAGCGCGGTGTTTTCTTTGTACTGACTACATAATCAACTAGCGGTAATTATGACTCTTTAATAACTCTGTAATACTTTGTTATGTTTAGGTTTGATAATTATACAAACAAAATGTTAGACGTGTTGTGACTTTAAAATCAGTCCGTGTATCAAAGACACAACAAACATATTTCATCAGTAGGTAACGCTCGTGCATTTAACCGGTTCGAAACGAATGGATTTATTGTTGGCTTGAATGGTCATTAAGAAACCAAAACATTTTGCGGCGTTACGAGCCATTAATCATTTCATATATAAATAAATATGGATTTATGAGCTGCTTAATGAGTCTGAAAATTTAATTGATTGAATTGATAATTTTAAAGTATTTATTTATTCTATTTACTAGGAGCGCATGTATGAATTAGAAAGGCGAGACGCTGAACTAGCCCTCGAAGAAAAACGCCAACTAGAAGCCAAAAGGACCCTGCTTCAAGAGGCAGCGCGGAAACAAGACGAACCCGTAGATGACAGTAAACTAGTCGAAGCCATGTTCGATTTCCTTCCAGACTCGAGCAGCGAGGCTCCTGCTCCGAAAGACACATCTGTATTCAGTGACTTGCCACAACCTCGACCGGATCAACAGGAGGTAAGAATTAAGAAATGTTGATTGTGATCAAGTAAAAGTAATAAGGCATTAATCTAATAAATGCGATAATGCATTATAATGCAAAAAAACTGCGTGCAGATAAGACATATATCTTGAAAGTTATGTCGCAAAAGTCACTGTCGCTGAATACTGATTTTTTTCCAGATGGTTACCCCAATGCAGACAACATCAGAAGATGAAGAGGATCTGTCAGAGTACAAGTTCCAAAAGTTTGCAGCAACATATTTCCAAGGAAATGTTACACATCAATATTCAAGAAAACCCCTAAAACATCCCCTGCTGCCACTTCATACACAAGGTGACCAATTGGTAAGTACTTGATCTGTTCAAAAATGGATGACGATGTATAAACCCGTATACTAACAATATTGTTTATTTGTTCTTTGTGATGGCACGTCAGCAAGTGCAGATAAAAATCATTGCACCAAAAGATAGCTCCTACCCTAACAGATAAATATCTTGCGATTCGACTTTGTGATAATTGAATTTACTTTTTTTAGGCAGCACAAGCACTATGGATTACCATTCTACGATTTACTGGGGACCTTCCTGAGCCACGTTATCATACGATGGATAGAGACAATACCTCTGTTATGTCGAAAGTTACTGCAACATTAGGAAGAAATTTCATAAGATCAAAGGAGTTTCAAGAAGCACAAATGATGGGAGTCGATCCTGACGCTTATCTTAACAAACAAAAACCAAGATCCATAAGACACAAACTTGTCTCTTTGACTTTAAAAAGAAAGAACAAACTTGGTGAAGACGTCCGAAGAAAACTTCAAGTATGTATTTGTGAATTTTGCTTTTTTGACTAGGATTTAATACAGTTTATAATACAATACCACTTATTTTGCCATTTCAGGATGAAGAATATACAGCAGATAGCTATCAATCGTGGTTAGAGTCGCGCCCTACGTCAAATCTAGAAAAACTTCACTTTATAATCGGACATGGAATATTACGCGCTGAATTAAGAGACGAAATATATTGCCAAATCTGCAAACAATTAACTAACAATCCATCAAAGTCATCCCACGCTCGAGGATGGATTTTACTTTCGTTGTGCGTCGGATGTTTTGCCCCGAGTGAAAAGTTTGTAAATTACCTCAGAGCCTTTATTAGAGAAGGCCCTCCCGGTTATGCACCATATTGTGAAGATCGTCTAAAAAGGACGTTTAATAATGGCACAAGAAATCAACCACCGTCATGGTTAGAGCTTCAAGCGACCAAGTCAAAAAAGCCAATTATGTTACCGATAACATTTATGGACGGAAATACAAAAACTTTATTAGCAGATTCGGCAACGACTGCTAGAGAACTTTGCAATCAGTTATCTGATAAAATTGGTTTACGAGATCAATTCGGCTTTTCACTGTATATAGCTTTATTTGATAAAGTTAGTTCCCTTGGCAGTGGAGGCGATCACGTAATGGACGCTATATCGCAATGCGAACAATATGCCAAAGAACAAGGGGCCCAGGAAAGAAATGCACCGTGGAGATTATTTTTCAGAAAAGAAATATTTGCTCCTTGGCACGATCCAACCGAAGACCAAGTAGCGACAAATCTCATATATCAGCAAGTAGTAAGAGGAGTTAAGTTTGGCGAATATAGGTGTGATAAAGAAGAAGACTTAGCCATGATTGCCGCTCAGCAATATTATATTGAGTATGGTCAAGACATGAATACAGAACGACTGTACACTTTGCTCCCAAATTACATACCTGATTACTGTTTAACCGGTGTTGATAAAGCAGTAGACCGATGGGGCACGCTGGTAGTGCAAGCTTACAAAAAGAGTTATTACGTCAAAGAAAAAGTTCCTGCGTATAGAGTAAAAGAAGATGTTGTCAGTTACGCAAAATTCAAGTGGCCACTCTTATTTTCTCGGTTTTATGAAGCGTATCGAAATTCCGGGCCAAACTTGCCGAAAAACGATGTGATCATAGCAGTTAATTGGACGGGTGTCTATGTGGTCGATGACCAAGAACAAGTGCTCTTGGAATTATCATTTCCTGAAATCACTACTGTCTCGAGTCAAAAAACCAATAAAGTGTTCACGCAAACATTTAGCCTGTCAACCGTTCGCGGCGAAGAGTTCACATTCCAGAGTCCAAATGCAGAGGACATTCGAGATCTAGTAGTTTATTTCTTGGAAGGATTAAAGAAGCGGTCCAAATTTGTGATTGCTCTCCAAGATTACAAGGCGCCAGGTGAAGGTTCGAGCTTTTTAACTTTCCAAAAGGGAGATCTGATAATATTGGAAGAAGATAGTACAGGAGAATCAGTGTTAAATAACGGATGGTGTATCGGTCGTTGTGAAAGGACTGTTGAAAGAGGAGACTTTCCCGCAGAAACTGTCTATGTGTTACCAGCGTTGACTAAGCCTCCGCCTGACATCTTAGCTTTATTCTGCCAAGAAGGTGCTCAACACGGTCGACGAGCGCCAACGAATACTTTCAACGGAACAGAGCCAAGAGACAAACCTCACAATCTACTAGAATATGCGATGGACCACTTTAGACTGCCACCAAAACGAACCGTGTCGAAAGCTTTAACGCTTTCAACGGCTAAAAGAGGAGGCACCGAAGAACTATGGCGACACTCGAGGGAGCCTATAAAACAGCCGTTGCTAAAAAAACTTCAAGCCAAAGAAGAACTGGCGGAAGAGGCTTGTTTTGCATTCACTGCCATCCTAAAATACATGGGCGATCTTCCTTCTAAGCGGCCACGAATAGGGAACGAATATACGGACCATATTTTTGACGGCCCATTGAAGCACGAGATATTAAGAGATGAAATATACTGCCAACTAATGAAGCAACTGACTGACAATAGGAATAGAATGTCTGAAGAGAGAGGTTGGGAGTTAATGTGGCTGGCCACAGGACTTTTTGCGTGCAGTCAGGGGCTACTTAGAGAGTTAACTTTATTCCTTAGGACTAGAAGATATCCAATTGCTCAAGATTCACTCCAAAGACTTCAAAAGACCTTAAGAAACGGTCAACGAAAGTACCCGCCTCACCAGGTGGAAGTGGAAGCCATCCAGCACAAGACTACACAAATATTCCACAAAGTGTACTTTCCCGACGATACAGACGAAGCATTTGAGGTGGATTCTTCGACGAGGGCTAAAGACTTTTGTCAGAATATTGCGCAAAGACTGAATCTCAGATCTAGTGAAGGTTTTAGTTTGTTCGTTAAGATAGCTGATAAGGTAATATCGGTGCCGGAGGGTGACTTTTTCTTTGACTTCGTGCGGCACCTCACGGACTGGATCAAGAAAGCACGGCCCACACGCGACGGCATCACACCCCAGTTCACCTATCAGGTTAGTTGGTGCCGAGATATAATTATTGCATTACAATATTATAGAGTTTATCTGTTAGGTGACAAAATATTTGAACGCTATACATAATACTTACCTATATTATTGTATTTCATACCATTCATCACACTCTTCTCACATCCAGGTTTTCTTCATGAAGAAACTATGGACAAACACAGTCCCGGGCAAGGACCGCGCTGCAGACGTCATCTTCCACTTCCACCAAGAGCTGCCCAAACTGCTGCGCGGCTACCACCGCTGCGGTCGCGAGGAAGCCGCGCGCCTCGCCGCGCTTGCCTACCGCGCGCGCTTCGGCGACAACAAGCAGGAGCTGCAGGCTATACCGTGAGTTACTCACTACTGTACCATCGTATTAATTTTAATACTATGTAGGTATTCAATAAATATTCAATACAGTGGACGTCTAAAGGCTGATGAATGAACGATGATTCAATAACAACGTCAAGATAACAAACTTCTGTTAATCTACATTCTGTGCTTCTGAAAAAATCAAAAATGTCCATCTCTGTTATCAAATCTCATAAGTTACCGTAGAAAGAAAGCTACCTACATGACAGTACTTAATAATCTTACTTTATTTGTCTCCATCCATACATCCACCATTTAGAGGTTTAGAGGTCCACTGCTGGACATAGGCCTTCCCTAATCGACGCCACTCCGACCGATCCTTTGCCCTCTGAATCTAGCGATTGCCCGCTGTTTTCAATAGGTCGTCAGTCCGCATTGTCTATGGACGGCGTGTGCTACTTTTTCCAAGTCGTGGTCTCCATTTGAGGACCTTTATTCCCCTTCGGTTATCAGTCCTTTGAACGATGTGACCTGCCCATTGCCACTTCAGCGATGACCACGATTCCGTTTGTATGTTACAGCCAAATGCTCCGAGAGCTGATACCAGCGGACCTCATAAAGCTGCAGAGCTCAGCCGACTGGAAGCGCGCAATCGTGACGCCGTATAACCAGGACGCCGGGATGACCCCGGAAGACGCAAAGATCACTTTCCTCAAGGTCATCTACCGATGGCCCACCTTTGGCTCCGCGTTTTTCGAGGTCAAGCAGACCACCGAGCCCAACTACCCTGAGCTGCTACTGATTGCCATTAATAAGCACGGCGTCAGCTTGATCCATCCACAATCTAAGGTGATTATTTCATTAAGCATATTAACAGATTCAGATTTACAGATATTAACAGATTGTCAGAGACAGACGAGTGAAACTAAGTATTATTATAGAAAGCACTGTTTCAAACACTGATGTTGAAACTCACACCTCTCAGAGGTGTGCAACGAACCATTTGAAATGCCATCTTATCCCACGGGCACGAGGCTCCTCTTATAACGACTTTATGATGGAGAACTCGCAAGTATGCAAGCAAGCTGCGTTTTTCAACAGCATATTTATTTGTTTTTTAATAATGATTACCTTCGTATCACAACGCATTCTTTTGATTCCAGGACATTCTGGTCACGCACCCGTTCACGAGGATCTCCAACTGGTCGTCGGGCAACACGTACTTCCACATGACCATCGGGAACCTCGTACGGGGCTCCAAGCTGCTCTGCGAGACCTCCCTCGGCTACAAGATGGACGACCTGCTCACGTCCTACATCTCTCTCATGCTCACCAACATGAACAAGCAACGGTCTATTCGAGTCAAATGATCGTGAGTGTGACTTAGGGCGAATTGAGTTGTCCTCAAAACTGCGACGGAGTTGTGCCCGGCAGTGCTGCTTTTGCTCAATGCTAAACTCAATGCACTAGAGATCAAAATGTAAACAGCCTTTATTCATGACTAGCAACATACAGGCGACTGCTCTGGCGTTGCCTGTGTCCATATAATAAGGTACGGTGGCTCGTTAGTTGGGCATTTTCTTTAAAACTTCTTCGTTTTAAGCCTTTAGCCCTCAAAATGTAAGAACTTCGGATTCTTGTAGGGCGATTGTCTCCGTTATATCTCTTAGAATATTCATCTGGTCCAATGTTGAATTGAATGACAGTACTTATCTAAGTGCACTGAGTTTAGCATAGTGAAAAGGCGGGTAGAGACGTAGTCATCGTAGAAAACGTTGTACAGTTATTGTTATTACAGCAGTGGGTTTGCGTAATCGTTCGTCGTACTTAGACGTAAGTTCCTTCGGTCGTAACGGATTATTTAGATGTCTTAAGGTGCTTGCTATTCACTAGCTCAACGTGTCGCAAATCGAGACTAATCAAAGATAATAAATAGAAAAGCTTTTAAATATTAAACACATTTTGCGTCTTGTATATTTTTACATCACAATTGCACGGTTTTACTGTAAAGTAATTTGATAACATTTTATACATTTTAATGATGAAACAAGTATTAAAACCGACTGTTGTGAATTTTCCGTCCACCAAAATAAAGAAATAAAATTATATGTTCAAATGTATATTTATTTTTGATATAGTCAATATACCAATGTCGTGTCGAAGACAAATTTTATTCAAATTATTAAGTACAATGTAATTTCATTGGTGTTAATAAACATTGTGAAAATAAAACAAATAATATCCATTTAATTGAGTTCTCTAATTAATTATAGTAACGGTAGGAGTGTTCTGATTTATGTGCATGAATTTATTATTAAGATCGAGTCTTTAAAATTATCATATAAATATTATGATTGTGTAATTTGCTTCTATTATGTATTAAATAGAATAAAGTTGATGATACGGCTTCATTTGTATGGGAAGTTTGTACCGCATTATTATTATCATTGCGTGATGGAATTAGAAAGATCTGTTTATACTATTTATATTATACAGTAAGATACCGTTGCTTTACTTACACAGATATCAGTTTTTGAACTAATACCTTATATGACGACTCATTTACCCGACCATTTATTGAAAACCAAAATGATTTAAAACTTTACACAAATAATAAGTAATCTAACTGTGAGAACCGATAATCTAATCTTTTAATTTGATATTTACTACAAAAATATTGTTTGAGGTATGTGTGACACACAAGTTGTAATCTTAAAGCGAAAACGAATATTAAGCTTACCCTTACTTATACTTAACCTTTTACATCTTACTTACATACTAATAAAGTTTAGTGAAATTGTTTAGTATCTGTTTATTCCAGTGGCTATATAAACTGACGTTACTTTACATACCTAAAGTGTGTAGAGCATTTTAATGGCTAACCTACATGTCCATTCAAAGATGTCAAACAATGGATATTTTTATCATTAGGTACCTACTTACTTACATTTCAAATTCTGAACATCTGAGTTAGTAACTGCAATGTATTTATTCCTAAGAGCTAAGTAATGTATAAAATTATCGATGTTATGCCATGATTTCGGAGACAATATTCTTTTGTTTTATCGCTTTAAAGTCAAAAGTTGCATTTGTGAGTGGTTGTAAACATGAGTCACAATGGTTATGTGTGTTTTATTTTTTCCAAAAACCTACCTCGCTCCCACCCACTGACTGGCTGCATCTAGCAAAACCTAACTAGAAGAAAAATCTAGAATACAACACATAATTTTAAGCTATAAGTATATATAGCATAGAAACACTGTCAACCTCAAGTCGCACATTTTGCGCATTGTACATTTTGAATGTGGTTGTCATTTCACTATTTGTACATTATGCTTTGAAGGTAAATTTTTTGCATAGTTTAAAGTTACAATTGAAACACTTCGTACTTTCACTATATCACCCGGTTTCTATACCATATCGCTCGAGAAAATACGAATACACTCATTCACAGAGTAACTCTGACAGCCAATCTGCCACTCGGGGGTATGCAATCTCGGGGGTATGGTCACCTTCTACTTATTGCGCCACCTATCGGAGGTTGTGGATACTAAGATTGTTTTCCTAACGATGCTGACTACGACACGAGGCTAAATCATGATTGTACCAAACAAATTCAGTATCCTACTAATATTATAAATGTGAAAGTACGGGACGATGTTAAGAGCAGTCCCATCAAGAGAAGGTTCTCACGTTTCGCATCTCTCTCGCTCGCGCGTTGTAACATTTTCAATGATTGTAAAGGTTCAGACAAGTATAACTTGAAAAATGTTCATCGTCAATTTTTTTGTAAGTATGTGACGAAATAAATATTTTTTTTTTCTTTCTTTCTTTCAATGTTGACAGTAAAATTACGGACATTATAGACATATTTAAATGTTCAAATGCACGCATAAACAGCTGTCGTAAATGATATGTTCTATGACATGACATATCAAGACAACTTGGATGGATTTTTTAACATATAAGGCCTGAGTCCTCAAGAGGTAGTTACGCGTCGATCTGTGACTAGCTTCCAATAGAACAATTCCTAAC
>DWLO01000768.1:0-17859 GCA_018245335.1 Dalla quadristriga | reverse complement strand
TCCAATCACCGTACATCTCATTTATTTGGTATGTTATGCTAACATTTGTTCTTCATCGTTCGGACATTCTACCAATCCCGCATTATTGAATTTTTATTTACAAGCTACCATAAAAGTTTTACTTCCTGCACATGCACACACTGATAAAAACACCCACATTTTTCAAGGCATGTCTAAAACATCAAATTTGTTTTAATTGGTGCAGGCAACGCGGAACTACAAATTGGTACCGGTACTTCTGTCCTTCATTCCATATTGTGCAAAAATTTAATACAAGACAACTCCAAAGACTATTGGCTGTGCCCCTGCCTATCAAGCCAAGGGTTAGATTCAGTTTATATTTTTGTTCTATTTTAATATTAAGGTTACTTACAATAATAAGACTTCTAATTTTGATTTTCATATATTTGTATTTTTTACGATAACGTTTGTTTTGATTTTCGTTTGGTATATTATTCATTGGAGCTAATATAGATGTATTAGTTTCAACGCTACGAGTAAATTTGTTTTTGCCTGAAAATAAAAGAAAAAAGCACTAATAATAATTGTTCTAGCATAAGTAAGCTTCATAATATAGTAATCTTACATAAACTCTTTAGTCACAAACATAATACTCAGATGTCAACAACAAAATACCCGGCGCAGTAAATATATTATAGGTAGGTACTCTTTGACCCGGCGATTAAGTAGTTTAAGGTACCTAATAAAAGAATTGTGACCACAGATGACTAAATTGTAGCTAGCTAAGCTAAGTATAAAACAAAGTAGGTACTCTAAGATGTACCGTGCAGTATACTTACTACATGCTCAGACTTAACACGCACTTCCTAACCCGACCTGACAGACCAACAGATCAGACAAAAATAAGAATCGAAATCGCTAAAATATACGGCCGGACATGACATGCTTTTATTATTTCATACTATAGTACATGGTACTGAATTTTAATACGATATCAGTCACGGTCTTAGACCATAAAGCATTAAGGCTGAACACACATACACCGACCCGACCCACCCCGACAAAATTAAGAATTGAAATCGGGAGCATTCAATACATTGCCCGACACGACATATCACGATATAAAGATAAAATTTAAAATAAATCATTTTATGGAATTTTAATAATTTCGCGGTCGCGGTTATGATCTATATTCGGTGAGGTAGTTCAGAAGTTGATAAGCTTAAAATATTAATCCCAATCATATATAAACATAATCATATATAATAAAACTGATATAAATACATTTTTAGCCATTTTATTAATAATGTCTTATCTGTGGGTACTACCATGACCGACTGCTTTCTTACTTTAATCTATGGTTATTGACCGACAGTTAATAGACAAATGTATTTTTTTCTCAGTATATATATCTATAATATATTATACAAAGATATGAAAATAGATACAAATAAAAACAAAAGTGCTTGGTTCCAACTGAGTATACTAATAATTACGCATGGATCGATTTTCCTCTTTTAAATCTCCGATTACCCTGTGGCTCTAATGCGAATTAGCGCTCCGGAATCACCGCTTTTGCAGCATATTATGTATTGTACTGAGTGGATGCCTCTTGTGGCAGAGTGTAGCATGTGCATTTGCCAGTGTCAAGTTTGAGATATATTATTATATTGAAACGAAATAAAATTAATTATATTCTGGAGAAGCGCAGGAAACTCCAAAAAAAAGGGGGTCGTGCTTCCCCCGCCCGGCCTACATCTAACAATCCTCACCTATTGCAGTGCAATCAGATCAGCGCACTGCTGTAGCCCTTCCCTCCAACACTACAAACATATCTACTCCTCCTCCCTCAAAGAGAGAAAGAAGAAGAACAAACCTATTCACAATATTAAAAAGAAAAACCACAACTATACACAAATCCAACCGCACTACGACAAGTAAAAACTATCAAACTTAAGCCAAACAAAACAAACACGATCGCCCCCTTTAAAAACTTCTCGCGCTCCTCAGAAATTCTTCGTGTTCCGATTATGATTGAATTCTTCTAGCTCACCATCCTATTTAGTGACGCTGTCAAAGCCATTATAGCCAACAGCAACTGTCCTTTAAAAAAAAAGGCATTTTAAAGAAATTGCTTTAGTTATTATTCTTACCCTTTTCTTTTATTGTAAAGCAAGAAAGTTGTGGATGCGTGTGTAAAACACGGATCTTAGTAAATCTCAGTTGATCTCTTATGTTATGGTCTCTCTACTAGAGTGGGACAAAATCCTGCTGCAGAGTTATATCTATAGGTCCGTTTTTCTGGCAGAGTGCACTTCCACGACTTCCAGTTAAGTGTCTGCAAACTTTGTCAGACCGTTTATATATATAAATATGAATACTATATAATATGTAGGCAACATTGCTTCCATGGCTGAAACGTTTTTTTTTTAATTAGGTATCATGCATGTATGCTAAAAAAATTGAAAATGTTTGGTCCCATTTTGTCTTGATTTTATCAAGATTTTATCCTGGCAACACCGATGTATAGTAACTTTTTCAAGCTTCACGAAAACAACGGGCTAGTGTGTGTATGGAAGTTGCATTTTGACTGATTGCGCCGCAATTTATATTTGCAGGTAAGCTTCAAACCTACTGTAATTGTATCAAAACTAAGCATAACACCTTAATCTGGTTATTTACTTGCTTACTTCGTCTAATCATAACAATAGAATATCTCGGTAACGTCATTCGTAATCGTACGGGGTGTGTTGTCCGAATAAATCTTTCAGTCAAAAAAATATAATTAATAGTGCTTTACAGACAGTGATTTGAATTATTTTTGCCGTATAATGCGTAATACTTAATGTATATGCTGATGTAGATTATTTTCTATTTACCTTACAGAAGAGGTTAGTGTCCATGTCTTTTCTAATTTAGCATTGATTGTTTACAGTTTGGCGTGTGGTGAGGAATGAATGTGAACAAGACCATTTATGTCTAATTTTTGTATAAGGGAATCACGTTTTGAGTTAAGTATTTAATCACAATGGCAACTCCTGAACAGCAAGCTTGTAAACTTTTGGATTTTAACCAGAAATTAGACATCAACTTACTTGATAATATAGTCGGGTGCCTGTATTCCTCGGTTGGAGAACAACAACGCATCGCTCAAGACATATTAACAGCACTGAAAGAACATCCAGATGCCTGGACTCGAGTCGATACCATATTGGAGTATTCGCAGAATCAAGAAACTAAATATTACGCTTTACAAATACTGGAACAGGTGATCCAAACAAGATGGAAGGTATTGCCTAGAAACCAGTGTGAAGGTATAAAGAAGTATATTGTAGGCCTTATAATTAAGAACTCTTCTGACCCTGCTTCTATGGAAAATAATAAAGTCTACTTAAAAAAACTGAACATGATTTTGATCCAGGTCTTGAAAAGGGAATGGCCCCATAACTGGGAGTCGTTCATTGGTGACATTGTGGGAGCCTCCAAGACCAATGAAAGTCTTTGCCAGAACAACATGGTTATTTTGAAACTGCTAAGCGAAGAAGTGTTTGTATTCAGCACAGGACAACTTACACAAACTAAAGCAAAACATTTGAAGGATACAATGTGTTCAGAATTCAGTCAAATCTTCCAGCTATGTCAATTCGTTCTTGAGAATTCTCAAAATGCACCACTTGTAGATGCCACTCTCCACACTCTCTTAAGATTTTTGAATTGGATTCCATTGGGCTACATATTTGAAATGAAATTGATAAGCACCCTAATTTTTAAGTTTCTTAATGTGCCTATGTTTCGTAATGTCACTTTAAGTTGCCTGACTGAAATTGCTGGTGTGACAGTTAGCAATTATGAAGAACAGTTTGTTGCATTACTGGTGCAAACAATGGAGCAACTGGAGGCCATGCTGCCACTCACTACTAACATACGGGAAGCCTACTCAGCTGGGAGAGATCAGGAACAAGTATTTATACAAAACCTGGCCTTATTTTTGTGTACTTATTTGAAGGAACATGGACAACTTATTGAGCGAAGGGGGCTTAACAATACCTTAATGAATGCTCTCCGCTACCTTGTTTTGATATCTGAAGTGGAAGAAGTTGAGATATTTAAGATATGTTTAGAGTTTTGGAATGCATTGGCAGCTGACTTATATAAAATTGCACCATGTTCTAATTCAGCCGCTTTATACAGTCTTGGGAAGAGTGTGGGCCGGAAAGCATTATATGCTGATGTTTTAAGCAGTGTGCGTTACATCATGATCTCTAGAATGGCCAAGCCAGAGGAAGTGCTTGTGGTTGAAAATGAAAATGGTGAAGTTGTGCGTGAATTTATGAAAGATACTGATTCAATCAATTTGTATAAGAATATGAGAGAAACTTTAGTATACCTAACTCACTTAGATTATCATGATACTGACAGAATTATGACAGAGAAATTACAAAATCAAGTAAATGGCACTGAATGGTCATGGAAGAACTTAAACACTCTTTGCTGGGCTATAGGATCAACATCAGGAGCGATGATGGAGGAGGATGAAAAACGGTTCCTGGTTGTCGTCATTAAGGAACTATTGGGATTGTGTGAACAAAAAAAAGGTAAAGACAACAAAGCTATCATTGCCAGTAATATCATGTATGTGGTGGGCCAATATCCACGGTTTCTTCGTGCTCACTGGAAGTTCTTGAAAACTGTTGTGAATAAGTTGTTTGAGTTCATGCATGAAACTCATGATGGTGTTCAAGACATGGCTTGTGATACCTTTATTAAAATTGCACTTAAATGCCGTCGACATTTTGTTACTACCCAAGTAGGTGAAGCTTGTCCATTCATTGAAGAAATTCTGAGTACTATCAGTTCCATTATTTGTGATTTACAAACATTGCAAGTACATACGTTCTATGAAGCTGTAGGCTACATGATCAGTGCACAAGTCGATCAAGTAGCTCAGGAACAACTGATTGAAAAGTATATGTTGCTCCCTAATCAAGTGTGGGATGATATTATTTCACAAGCATCCCATAATGTGGATATCCTGAAAGATCCGGAGGCAGTTAAACAGCTTGTAAGCATCCTCAAGACAAATGTGCGTGCATGCCGAGCGCTGGGGCATCCCTATGTTGTGCAGCTTGGTAGAATATACTTGGATATGCTCAATGTTTACAAAGTTATGTCTGAAAATATCAGTCAAGCTATTGCTCTCAATGGAGTGGTTGTGACCAAGCAGCAACTGATAAAAAATATGAGAATCATTAAAAAGGAGACCTTGAAATTGATTGCTAGTTGGGTCTCTCGCTCCACTGATAATAGCATGGTCTTGGAGAATTTTATTCCTCCCCTTCTGGATGCTGTTCTTCTGGATTATCAAAGGACTACTGTGCCAGATGCAAGAGAGCCTGAAGTTTTATCCTGCATGGCTGCAATTGTATATAAATTGGGAGGACATATAACCTCAGAAGTGCCGAAAATATTCGATGCAGTATTTGAATGCACATTGGAAATGATCAACAAAGATTTTGAAGAATATCCAGAGCATAGGACAGAGTTTTTCTTATTGTTACAAGCAGTTAATACACATTGTTTCAAAGCATTCCTGAGTATACCACCAGCCCAGTTTAAACTGGTACTGGATTCCATAATTTGGGCATTTAAACATACAATGAGAAATGTGGCTGACACAGGACTTCAAATATTATATCGATTGTTGCAAAATGTAGAGCAGCATCCACAAGCAGCTCAGAGCTTCTATCAAACTTATCTCTGTGACATTCTGGAGCATGTATTCAGTGTAGTAACAGACACATCTCATGGTGCAGGACTTACAATGCATGCTACTATACTAGCATATATTTTTTCATTGGTAGAAGCAGGCCGTGTCACAGTCCCATTGGGACCCACTCCTGATAATGTTTTATATATACAGGTATTTATTTATCAACCATCTTATAATTTATATGAAATTAAGTAATAATCTTCTTTACAAGGTGTTATAAAAATTTATTTATCTTTTCAGGAATATGTGGCAAACCTCCTGAAAACTGCATTCCCACATTTAACAGATAATCAGATAAAGATAACTGTGCAGGGATTGTTTAATTTGGACCAAGACATACCAGCCTTCAAGGATCATCTCAGAGACTTCTTAGTTCAAATAAGGGTATGTATAACTGTTACTAAGTAAATTTTTTTTTTCTATAGTGGGTTGTAATATGTCATATTTTTGATTGATTCCTCTTTGGAATAGAGTCAATGGGTTTTTAGAAACGATTGCACTTTCTATAAAAAATGGACATGAAGGTCGATAGTTAGCATGTCGCATTTTTTTTATAGCTGATTGATAATATGTATATATACAGAGTGTTTCTTTTAACTGGGACAGATACATGAAAACTATCTTGGGCTCTTTCATCTTATTTTATGAAAACAATTTGGCATACTTTGATTTTTGGTCAAGGATGAGAGTTGCATAGAAATGAATGAAATACACTTTTATTTTATTAAGTATGTATCCTATTTGGCTCATTTTCTTGTCTGTATCATTTCGTTGTATTAGAAGAAGAAACAAATCTCTTCAGCAAAAGATTTCAAAATTAATAAATACTTTTGCATACTATATGAATAATGTTAAGGAATTCTTTTACAAAAGATAGGGGTTTTAAAGAAAATGTAAGATAATAAGTGTTTATTTACAGTATTTTTTATTTATTTAAAATGGGATAAACTAAGAGTAAATGTAATAACCAGTCTTCACCAGTCTGCACTGTGTAGTGGAGTGTAGTACAGGCCAGATCTGAGAAGATACTTGTGCTCTGCAGTTGCCTGTAATGGGTTGTAGCCAATTATTTGTAATCAAAGAGTTTAATCTCAATGCACTTCAAGCAAGCATCAGTGACTGACTGATGCTTGCGAAGAAATATATCTAGTGCATCGTGCCTAGTGTGTCTACAAAATATCGACAGGGAACATGAAATTCTCATGCATCACAAACAAGAAGAGAACTCAATAAACACACGTACTTAACACTCTTTTATATTTTAATACAATGCTGAACATTGTTATGATTGTACAATGATTGGAAACAAACCTCAACAATAAGAAATATTCTTAGTGTCAACTAGTTGCAGGTAGTTGAACACGATAACACGATATTGCTGTAACACCAATTGTCGATTTTAAATCAATCAAACGACTATATTCTGGTGTCCACCAAAGGATATGATTGTGTGTCACTACCAATTAATCTATTTTTTATCAAAACTATTATAATAATTATTTTTTGGGATGCGCATACCCATTGCAGCCATACCCATTTTCTGTAGTACGAAACTAACTAATAATATAATATCTTTTATTGTTTGATCTCGGCAAAAATATCGATAGGTTATTTGCCTGCAACTCGATGAGATTTACAAATTTTTTTATCTTTTCTTTAGAAAAACAGACCTGTACTCTTCTCAACGAGCCATTTACAACACCCCATTTGCTTAGTTTTTTGGGTTATCTTTACATGTATAGCTCCTCCTAGAAAATTCATTGCTTTAAATTAATTATACGATTTAAGTAATATTAGATTAGGACTACCTATATTGTGGAAGTTTGAACATCCACAATGTAGGTCGTGCTTGAAAAACACTTATTAACACTTCCACATTTAATTCCAAAGAAGACGCCAATACAACGCGCGCGGTTTGCTCGAACTATTAACTAGTTTGGGATACCCGAGTTGCCCGTGCTACTACGGGCGCTTAGTACGTCGTTCATATGCTCGAGGACATCGCACCGAGCCCGCGTTTGCAGTCTGGAAAAGCACTAAATTTTAATCGTTGGACTTCTGTGTTCCTATGTTGCATTCATACCAAGGAACCTCTACCTTATATAGTTGTTAATAGATTTAAACATGTCCATGTTAACGTCCTAACTTCGCCTATGTGGACTGTTCTACCACACGGACGTTATGTTTGCTAGCTGCTTTAACCTTCAAGAAGTATAGCTACCATTTTTTTTATTTTCACAGGAGTATACCGGGGAAAATGATAGTGATTTGTATCTCGAAGAGCGGCTGTTTGCCCTTCGCCAAGCTCAAGAGGAGAAGCGGCGAGTGCAATTGTCTGTACCCGGAATAATCAATCCACATGAACTCCCGGAGGAGATGCAAGATTAAATATAGGTGTAGTGAACAAAGGACATAATATAAATGGTAACAGTTCACTTAAATTAATAATGGATAAAATAGTTAAATAAATTTCATAAGTTGATACTTACTATTGTTTATTAATTAATAAGTTTAGATTCAGTTGCAAAGCTAACAACATATCGTAGTTGCAATTTTGCACATTGCAAAACGGTTTATCCCTGCATACAGCTTTTTATGGAGATTCGGTTTTAAATAAACGTTTTACTTAGTTTAGGAGTAAATATGAATGTCGTATGGGTATTCGGAAATGTTGAATTGCATCAACACTAATGTTTAGTAGTAGTGGACTGTTATCATTAACACAGGTCCAACATTGTGCTATGTTTGAAAATACCTTGTTATGTCAGTTTGTACAAAGGACCGCATGGATCTATGTCAGGTGATGAATGAAAGCGAAAAGGTTAAACTATCACTCCAAATAAGGTATATTTGGCAAGCACAACTTGTAGAGTATGGCCTTTTTTAATTTTAGACATGATAAATCAATGCATCAATTTACGTTGCTAGAAAATAAATAGTAACTTGAATAACCTTATACGATAGGTAATGGTAAAGAAATCTCTGTGATGGAATCCAGTGTCGGATGTTCAACATATACGCAATGGAATCTAAGTATTATGAGTAGATTCTAGGAAAACTTTATGAAGTGAACTGCTGTTAGTAATGTTTTTATGTTTTGTTTAATGTTGTCAGAACTAACTTTATGGATAGTTTGGGAGTCTAAAAACTTGAGTTTCCGAATGCATTTGGGTACGATTAACTGTCAAGTCCTTCGATTTTGTGTTTGAAATAAACTGATATAAATAATTGAAAGTGTTTTACCTTTTGTACAAGGAAAGTTTGTTGCTTGTTTTACCCGACTGCGACAGGAGGGGATTCCGGGTGTTTTATGTATGTATATTTTTTTGGTACGTTACGAAACCTTAGTCGCTTACCTTGATGGATGAATTAAATGAGGTGTCGTTAAATCAGCATTTAAAGTGGGAGTGTAACATAGTGTAAAATAGGGTTACTTTTTGTCGCGGCAGCGATCGTTCCTTCGGCGCGTTATGGAGCCTAAATTAATTAAATTTAATAAAATTAATATAAAATGTGTCTTTAATTTAACGTTTTATTTACATTACTGGAAAAGTTTGAAATAAATTAAATTATTTGAAAAAAAGGGTGCGCGGTATCAGTGTGTACACACTGATGAATGAAGAAAACTTATGAACGCTCGTAGAAGTTTATTATAACAACAATGTCTAAAAATAAGTTCACAAAATATCTCCCTTATTTACGCTGGTACCTGTCCACCTCGATGATATGCCTTTTTGATCGATACTTACTAAAATAACAAATAATAAAATGTAATAGGTACCACAGTATATATAAGTACTTACAAGTCTGTAAATTTAAGATTTAAGTAAAAATTTAATTGCTCAAACAAAGTTACTTTGAACAAGTAACAATATTTCCACAGTTTTCAATTTTTGTCTATACACGTCCACGTTCACACATTGCTCAACTCAATTGAAAGTACTAACTCGATTTATCTGCTGCTGTCACGTATGCTGCTCACTAGCTTCTACCCAGTCAGGGTTCGAACCCGGGTACTTCGGTCGCGTCATTGTCGACGTGACGAGGTCGTTTGATGTGACTTAATTGCGCAATACAATATTAATTGTTAAAGTACTTATCATCATAAACCTATCTATGTATATTCCTTGGGAACTAGTACCTACCTACCTTTTTATCGATGTAATCGGCTTGTACTTGCATGAGTTTGTTTATCATTATTATTAACCGACTACGTCAGATCGTTTTTTGGAGTGTTTTGTTCTTATAAATGACTTACTCGCGACTTCGCGAAATTACTTCACATCCATTTTTTAATAAAATGCAACCTTTCAATTATTGTTGGTACAATTTCTAAACATACTGAGTGGGGGTCTACGTTAAAGAGAAAATCTACATGCTAAATCTCAAGTTTCTAGACCCAGAGGTTCGACCTGCACGTTGCTGTGTCAGTTCCCTTTACCCCCTCTATTAAGCGGCGGCGGCTGTGCAGCTCGGTACAGCCCTCAGAACAATAACTAAAGCAATAGAAACCAGAGTAAAACAGTAACTGAACTCAATACATTTGTTTTACTGTGACTTATGGAGCCGTTATAATGTTAAAGAAGGACGTGTATACAGAAGACAATTCGAAAATTTTCGATTATTTAGTGACCACCGAAATAATCGGAAATTTTACTCAGGCTAGTGATGTTCAATGTTGTCCGTAGAATTTATCGATGGCATTCATTATCACTTCCTCTATTTGCAAAAATAATGAATTAACCTTCCTTGAAATACATAAATTACTAACATAACAAAAATCGAGAAGACACAATAAGAGCATATCTACGAGACAATACATACCTATATCCTTTAATGAAGTTTCTGGTCATTTTTGAAAGTTGACATGACAGGGGTCGTCCTACGCATCCGCATTGTCGACAGGCGAAAAACGTGGGATCTACGGGTCTCTAGGTATCCCTCACAACATGATCTAAAGTCTCCCGGTGAAATGTGCTTGTGCCCTTCCTGTTCTAAAACAAGGAGGGTGTGAAACGAACCATACTTAGCGGCGCAGCCCATTTTCCCTCAGGTGGTTGGGAGACTCGACCGACTCTATTAGCTCCCGCGGGAGCGGTCTACCCTCCGGCGGTCGAGCGTGGAGGGGCGCCAAGCCCCTTAGGTGTGCCTGCGGGCCATTGTCGGCGCGGTTGGACATACCCCGCGCCAACTGGCCCACAATCGTTTTATCTAACTCCGACTATCTAACAACCCCTTATACAGTCCTATTTGAAGTTTGTCACAGATGTCTATGGGCGGCAGTGGATGGTGGGACTGAATGTCCGTTTCCTAAAAAAAAGTTCCCCAAATATAGCAACGAAAATATATTTGTATAGCAAGCAAGTCATAGTTTTTATGTAACAAATTTAGTGGCCAGTGACATAGTACGCATGTAGGTCAGTTAGGTACTTCACAGTAATTACTGAACCAAAACACCAACAAGTAGGTAAGTATCGATATTTATTTCCTGCTATAGTGCAGTGGGTGGACGGGGAATTAATGAATTCCCCGTCCGCCCACCTGTGGGTGAGGCGGTGGGTGGACGGGTAATGCACCATTTACTCATACTACGACCTTTGAAATATTCTTCCCGGTCTCTACCGACTCAACAAGAAACGGAATTGAAATCTGGTAAATTAAAATATACGGTCCGACATGACACGTTTTATACTATAATTTTACTGAATTCTAAAATATTAGCGATCTCGGTTCATTTTAGCTTATGACTAAAGTTCTTGAATAATAAGTGTCTTTTTACTTCCATGAACGTTAGTCTTATCATAAATAAGCACAGGAACTGCCCCTTGGTATAAATCTAGATTTATATCTTATCTTGTAGGAGTTGTAGGCCAATAAGGCCGTCTATGATATGAGTATTCTGCTCCGTGGTTTTCTATATTATACTAGCCATTTTGTGGCATGGCAATTGGATAATATAGTAAGGTCTAAGCATGGCAACAATTAAAACTTTTGAGGTTCTTCATGAATGACATTGTCAGAATCTGCTGTCCTTTCTTTTCAATCGATCTGTTCTGGTGGAATTGAGATTTTTTGGAATAGATTGTTAAGAGTTGTAACATTTACAGTAAAGTGTAACGTAACGTCGCAGCAGTTTGAGTGAAACACACATTTTAGAATTTACTATGAATGACTGATCTATATTCAAAAATTATGTGTCGTCATTTAAAGTATACTATTTCTTTAATCTAATGCTTCAGATATCCTTGTTTAATAGCTAAGCCTGTGAAGCTTCCTTTGATACCTTTTTTTCGATAACGTCAAAGCTCACCGTAAGAACAAAATGGCTAATATAACTGAAGAAAATCCCCCAAGTGAACCATCAGATGAATTAATTCCCAGAGAAAATAACGAACCTGGGACTGGAGAAACTGTTTCAGGTGACGGTGTGGATGTAAGTTTGCACATAATATACTTATATCCTTAATACTATTCTGATGTATGTAATAGAAATTGAATATGATATTATTGATATCAAGTGATCAAAGTAGCAAATACGCATGTATTTACCTAAAGTGTCAATTTAGGTCCTAGGCACAACCATACACAGGACTGGATCAGAGATAAAAGTCCCAAAGTTTAAATGTTTTACTTGCTAGTACTGTCCCATAGCTGAAATGCATAAAAACCTATAATAACTAATAAGTTACAATTTTGGCTTCATACCAGAGACTCTTATTGCACTTATACTTGCCATGTAGCACAATTCACCACATAATTATTAAGGGAATTTTATGACTAATTTAATTGATTCTTACAGATTAATGCTCAAATTGAAGAACATCGGCGCCAGATGCAACCAACTAGATTGGAATCTTTTTTCGCTATAACAAAATCGTTAATTATAAGGGCATTGGTGGTTTATTTCATCACATCTATGTTTCGTCAACCAGCTGCACCCAAAACTGATTTGAGCCACCCAGCTGGGACTCCACGCGCTCCTGCTGTAAATATGTTTGCAAATGGTACAATATTAGATATGTATTCATATTTATCAGACTATGAGCATTTAGATAATATTGATGATGCACAATTAATTTGGAAACAAACTGGACTGATTTACGGAGATTGGAATGGTGGGGCAAATGGTGATGGTACTTACTCCCATTCTACAGAAATTGAAGCCTCTAAGGCGCTAATAAATAATGGTTCTATTTACCTTCATGTCTATTTTGTACCAAGTGGGAAATCACCTAATCCAAAAGATAAAAATAGCTATGCAGGGCTATACATTACACTTGGGAAGAAATCGTTGAACAAATATAAAAAATTACGTTATCTAAAAACCCATAACTTATTGACTGGGCAAACTGAGAAGTCAGAAGAGGAAATAAGAAAAGCAGAAACAATGAAAGAGGAAATAGTATCACACTGGCATCCTAATTTAACATTAAATTTAGTTAATGACCAAACTGCCTGGATGCAAGGAAGTGTCCCACCTCCACTTGATGAATTTATTTACTTCTTGCCCAATGGAAAAGAATACAAACCTGCTGTTTTTCTGAATGATTACTGGAATATGATGAGGGATTATGTTCCTATTAATAAAACAACCACAAAACTCCAACTGCTATTAACTTACCAACCTTTGAGCCTTTTTAAGTGGCAACTGTATACAGCTCAAGCTATGAGAGATAAATTAAGTATGTTCTCTGCCTTGGGAGCTGAAGAACAGGATGAGGAGCAAGATACAGTAAAGGAACTGCTCCTGGACACATCTCCCTATTTACTTGCACTGACAATATCTATCTCTGTGCTTCATTCCATCTTTGAGCTGCTAGCCTTTAAAAATGATATACAGTTTTGGAACAACAGGCAATCTTTAGAAGGTCTCTCTGTAAGATCTGTGTTTTTCAATGTATTTCAGTCCACTGTTGTACTTCTGTATGTGTTAGATAATGAAACTAATGTAATGGTGCGAATTTCATGTTTCATTGGATTGATGATAGAAATATGGAAAATAAACAAGGTAATGGATGTGAAAATAAATAGAGAGGAGAGGATATTTGGAATACCAAAGCTGAGTTTCACTGACAAAGGCTCTTATGTGGAGTCCAGCACTAGACAGTATGACATGTTAGCTTTTCGTTATCTTAGTTGGGGATGTTTCCCACTGTTGGTTGGGTATGGTGTCTATTCCCTACTCTACCAAGAACACAAGGGATGGTATTCTTTCATTCTAAATATGATGTATGGCTACCTATTGACATTTGGATTCATTATGATGACTCCCCAGTTGTTTATAAATTACAAATTAAAGTCAGTGGCTCATTTACCATGGCGGATGATGACTTATAAATTCCTCAATACATTTATTGATGATATATTTGCATTTGTTATTAAAATGCCAACTATGTATCGCATAGGTTGCTTCCGAGACGGTAAGTGTAATTTTGTGGTAAATATGAAAAGATTTACATGAAAAATGAGAAAAAATAATTTATAAAGATTTTTTTCCACAGATATTGTATTCTTTATCTTCCTATATCAGCGTTGGATCTACAAGGTTGACCATAAACGTGTCAATGAGTTTGGTTTCTCTGGTGAAATGGAACAACAGCAGAAGCAACCTGAGAATGGCACTTTGGCTCTAACTGAAGGCGCTCAGAGTACAGGAGATAAGAAAAATGATTAAATGATACATGTTTTGACTCAATTGAGTAGTTAGTAGAAATTATAACTGTATTATTAAATTAAATGTATTGTGGTATATTTTAAGTAAATCTGTTTTCTTGTAATAGAGAAATGCATTTTTAGTGTAATTGTAATTTTTAAAAACTCATCTTGATGTGTTCTATTTTTTGATAATTTTCGATTATAAATGATGCATTTTAATAGTATTGGCTAAAACCAAAACTAGGTAAATACGCGACTAGTATATACTTCAAATATGTTTCATCTTTCTTTAAATTTTACGAGTATTTATTAATTATTGCAAGGACATTAATTATTATTCTAATGTAGCTGTCGTAATGAAGCAGAAGTTTAATCAAATGGTATTAGATGTAGAGACATAAGGTAATTCTAGACATAACCACCATCAACCAGTGGCAACTACTTCATAGTCTGATCCTTTCTATCTTTGGGCTGTTACGTAATCACTAGTATTTATTATAAACTACATTATCATTAGGTTTGGCTTCCTGCTTTTGACAGCACGAAATCTCTAATGGTTATGATAAACTGCACTAATACAAAAATAAGAGTAGGTATGTATGCCAATACAATTTCTTCATTTGATATTATAAAAATATTGTTTGTTGTTAAAAAGTGTTTTTATTATAAACCCTTGTACTGGTTTGAAATGAACCACGTAAAGCACTTACTGCTCACGGCAACTTGAAGTAATAAATCAGCTCAGGGACGCTGCCCCTTGCGTCACTTAGGCACGCCCGGTGGATCGGACGTCTCAACGGCCCTGGGTCAAAAGTCTGAACGCGTACTTTGGTTCTTAAAATAGTCATTATCGAAGGTGGCTCTGCTGTAGCAACACGCCTCCAGCCACACCCACTCGGTACCATTTGCAATCATCCATCCGTAAGTCTACTGCTAGACAGGCCTCTAGTTGACGCCACTCTGATCGGTCCTGAGGTCTCTGAATCCGGCGGTTTCCCGCCGTTTTCAGATTCTTCTGTGCAACACAGTATTATTATGACTTGCTAAAATTGCTAGGGTTCAAAAATATTATTTTTAGTGTCGTTAACCTCGTAACGGTCACGAGCGGCTAAGACCAAACATACGAGCAGTAAGAACATTCATTCTTCAATGATATTTATTTGGCTACAACACATTAGCAGCCCACTGCAGGACACGGGTCTCCCCTCGCTGAGAACTGAGGAGGCCTGGAGTGTACTCCACCACGCTATCACTATCACTATTGCCCGTGTTGTGCCACCAATTGAAAATAAATTTACGCTACGGGAATGCGGATGAGGACAAAATGTAATTGTTCCAACTACCTTTAGAAATGACGAATAACATTTCATAGACATTCGATTTAATTTAAGTACATGTAATGTAAGTTACACCTATTACTTTGGAGCATTCAGTTGTATAATAAATGGATATGGTATGAATAATATGTACTAGGTAGTTATTTAACATCGGCGATAAATACATAACATAATGAAGAAAATATTAATAAGTTAATTAAGACCATAGTCTCTTACGCTGGCTGAGTGCCATTTCGCGCCGTAAGTTGCAGTTGAGTGGGTAGAATGCATGGCCGCTTGGTAGGCAATTCAATTAGATATAGTGAAAAAAAGTAGACCTAAACAATTTTAGGAATTCACTATACATATAAACTCATTTACATTCTTAACATTTTTTGAATCGTCAGAAATATTCAAAAATCTCTTAAAAAGTAAATTGCGGTGGTTCTTTTTGCTTACAAAGACTGAAGGACTGTTTTTTACTCATAGCAACTAGCAAATCAAGATTAGAATAAAATGGCATCACATTAAATCATACATAATAAATTTATTAAGATAATTACATTTTGTGCTGAAGAAGGCAATTGTGATTAGGTAATTTTCCCATTAGGCAATATGTTTAAGTCGCAAAGACAAATTTATAGATACAACATAAGCATCAGTATTTAAAACGTTTTTTACTTTTAATTTTTTTTAATCTCCTTAGAATACACTAAAAATAGAATTCCTGGTTATCTCCAATAAATTCTACACCTTCAAAATTATGTGAAGTAGATGGTCCACTAATCCGCGTTGCGCTTGCGTTTCTGCCCCGCCGGCGCTGTAAAAATAAGATTGGTAAGAAACTGCCATTATTTAACATAGGTAACTTTTACCCTTCTTAATATTTATAAATATGATGATCCTTAGCATCATAACTATCTTATAAAAGATGAAGTTACGAGCAAGTCACATGGAAAAACAATATTGTAAAGAGAGCAATAAAACTGAACCTTGGGTAACGTCCTCGACCCGCTTTTGTACTATAGGTAGGTACCTAAAGTGCGCTAAGAAAAATCTGATAACAAAAACTGGTAATGTCACTTTTGCGGAAATTACTAACAATTACAATTTATCACAGCAAACATCGCCGAAAATAAATACAATATTATTTCCCTTGAATAATAAAACAATAGTTCTCTGACCCAGTTCATTACAACTTTGTGAAAGAACTATAAGTAAGTAGGTATGTACGAGTATAATGCTCGACAATCTTTTTGGCCGCTCTGAACTAGCGCATGTACAGTCGAGTAACCATTAATTTATACGTAAATGCCAGGGGAGATCTTTTGTGGTTATGCTACCATATTTCAACTTAACAAATGACTACCTAATACATCAATTTATTAATAGTGTTATTTATAAACTTATCTTCCACCAAATCACATAGGAGCTGCCTGGTGGAGTATGTTCAAGACCTCCATAGTTGTGAGGAGGAGACCCGTGCCCTGCAGTGGGCCAGTATGGTTTTTTATCTGTTGATTCAGTCACTATTCTGGCAGGACCAGAGATTTTATTTACAATACCACAACATATTGAAACAAATTTCAATATTTGATAACAATTGAAAACACAATCCTAAAATTTGTCTTATTCCACAATTAAATTATGTATTTGTGGACATGTAAGTACCGGCCAGTATGGGTTGCAGCCAAGTATCTTAATATTATAATATGATCTTTGCCTAGAGTAATATTGATTTGATAATTTTATGTATTTGTATGCTAAGACGGCTTCGGGGCTCGGTCGGTAATAATCCTGCCTGCAAAGCGAGGAGTCCCGAGTTCAAATTCGGCCGAAGCAAACATTTGTGTCCCGAGTGTACAGTTTGTTGTGTATCCGTGACTTTTTATGCCACCTGCGACAGGTAATCCTAGACGTCGTAAAACATTAAAGTGCCCACGAGGCATGACTCAAAGCACTAATAAAGAATTAAAAATATAACAAATAACCACGAATAACAAAAATATATAACACAATCCAAAAACGAAAACAAAAACTCAAATTAACTTTCCGAACTCCGGAAACTGTAACTGTACTTTTCCAGTGATACCCTAAAATTGCTTACTGCGCCGCACGCAGCGCATACAACAGAGCGGCCATAAAGTTTGGCTCGGA
>DWLO01000767.1:0-17862 GCA_018245335.1 Dalla quadristriga | reverse complement strand
CCCTGAAGACTGAGGTGGTCGCCGCTTGTATAACCGGTTATATAATTGTAACCGGCATCCACACCTTTCCGACCGGAACACAATTGTTGAAAAACACCTGTTCCTCGACATAAATGGGTGTGGCGGTGGTATCGACCCGGGCGAACCGTATACATGTTCTACCGCCTGTCAATATTTACATGTCAGCAACAATTACGGGTAAGTAGAAAACCCAACGAAACCGGGAGGCGTTGGACTGCCGCAGTCCAATATTGGAATTCAACTCAGGTGGTGAGTCATAAAATCACAACAAGCGCAAATTTATAATCAGCTACCGGACGACATTCCTGGTAGGCTGCAGGTAAGCCCACAGTGACCTGGCCCGCCGCGCCGAGGCGATTACAGTGCGCTACCAAACAGAAACACTATAGCCAAATTCCAACGAAAACGACCGATCGCTAATTAATGTCCCTGTTGTTACACGTTGCACAGATCTAACATATCCATAAGCGAGATAAACTACAGCTACAACATTCACGTTTGTACAAGCAACTCCTTTCGCGAAGATTATGGTTCAGAAACGCTTGAGATTTTCTTCCAAAGCACACAGATGTTTGGCTGACCCACTTTTCTTGTCTATGGTGTTCGATATGTGGGCACATAAAAAGCTATTATGATGTAAAAGCCCCAACTAAAAGGACTTAACAAGCGACGATGTGGCTTAATCTGCTATTTATCTTTATTAAAATCTACGGCCTCCATAATCTTGACGCACCCGCTGGGTTGGGCCGCGGCCGCAGATTACGAATTTGTATCATGTTATTTATGTAGAGAACAAAACGTTTACGAATGTTAATTTCTACTAAGCATATTTAAACATTCAAATTCCTTCTTGCCTTCAAATAAGATCAGATAAGAAAGACAAGTGCCTAATTTAACATGTAACTAAAACATAATAGCGTTCCATGATAAACCGTTCTCTAATAGGGCTTTTTTGGTGTTGGCAACATTATAAGAGATTCGTTCGGGGGTTACGGGTGGTCGAAACTCTCGCATACGCATGACAGCGTTGATCTTCAACCAAAAAAAAAGTATTTGGACATCTTCCGTTCGTACGTTTTAATTTAACAACGGAAGCAGCATGACTTGGCACGAAAAAATCAGATTAATTTTCAATGTTGTACCCAAACGTTCGGCCTCATGAGATAGATCGGTTTAAAATGTGAGAACTTGAAAATAGACAATGCAGGAGCAAAAAGGCATCTTAGAAATAAACGTGATCTCACCAGGAAGCTCTTCCACACAATAGGACAAGGGAAGGACGCAAAGGCCAATGACTTTTGGTAGAAACCAACATGTCTATTTGGAAGGAATGAATATTTCCATTTCGTTATGTTTTCTTTACTATAACTCCTTGGGGTTGGACCTTATTTATAGCATGTTGTAACACGACTTCAATTTGATGCGGAAGTTTTAAATTTAAGATAAGTGATTTGATAAATGACTTGTGCTATTGCTTGTAATTAAAGCCGAGCAATATTGACAGACAAGTAGTCGTATATTGAAATTTTATTGACTTGATAACAAGTGCACAAAATTGTTTACACTATACTTAGAGCGGGAGATGCGAAGTGCTCGCTGACTAAGAGCAATGAATAATTGTTGCCTGTCAAATGAGTTTGAAATTTTCAAATTAATTCCCATCCAAATCCAATTTTATTTTCTGTAAGCGGTAGCGTCAGGGAATCAGGGTTCCAACGTTAGAGCCTCAGGCACATAACTATTTAAAGTTCCAAGTTTTTTAATCAAATAAATACGCACTTAACTTAACGGAAAACATCGTGACCATGCATTCATAATGATATCAAAGACAATATGTACAAGTCTGGCAATCCGAACTTAGTTATCGTGGTAGTCTGTGGGCGAAAACTTTTTCATTCTGAAAAATGAATCGTAAATAGAGGGCCAGAGTTGGATCGATCGTGAACTATCCAGACTGGTGGAGAAAAGAATAATGATATTGCCATGCAAGTGGAAGGAAGATAAATTAATGATGCTATATTTGTAGCAGGCGTCACAATAAAAAGTAATAAAAGCGCGTCGCACCTGGAAGTGAGCTAGCCGGGTTGGCTCGCCTCCAGTCCCACTGAACTTTGACAAGGAGCCCGCTGCAAATTGCCGCCGCCGCACTTTACAGTACACGCACACTTATGCGCCTTTTCTAAACGCATTTCAGGAAATACGCAACACTGCCAACGATCGGTGATTCGTGAATATATATTTACATTAATATAATAGGGTTCAACTTAGAGATGTATCTGGCGGAAGCGCGACTGGTTTCAGACACAGGCATCTGAGATCCTTAATCATGAGTCCAACTACCGGTCGCTGTAAATTGTGCGCAGGAGATGGACGACCTCTGGTTTTCATCGTGCTTTAAATATTTTTTATAAACTACATAGACCTATTCCACCGCTTCAGTCGTGTTGGAATAAAAAGTTTATAAGGATACATTACATCCATCGAATCACAAACGCGCACATCGACACTGAAGCATCCTGACATATGCAACGAGCCTCGACTGCGGACTCGCTCGACTGGAGATAGATTGCTTTCTTTATCGATTTTTAAGCATACGGGGCGGCGTATATCATCTGTTCTCATTAAACCAAATTATTGTATTGATGTTCACTGATGGAATGATTTAGCTTTCATTATCTGAGAGCATTGAAAGCGGGCCACAATCTTGGTCTGATTGGACTTCAATTAACACAAGTGATACACGTCACATCACACCGGGTCGAGCTGTGACGACCCGCGCCGCTGAACAGAATGAGCGCGTCTACGACCGACGTGCCGACCCGTTGCCAACACCGTCAACCCATAATTTATTCCACATAATTATGCACTAAATAAACTTGCCGTTGCCATTAAATGGACTGATTTAACATCAAATAGAAATAGATACACCTAGGATTTCTACGTATTTCTATTTAAATATATTTAGATGTATTTAGTAGACGCATAAAGAACGTGTAAGATGATTACGAGATTTGATCAGGGGAGCTTGACTGACACTATAATATCAAGACGCCGCAGGATTACGCAACGACGGTCGACATAGGGCTGATGAATGGCTGACCTCACAGGAGCGTGGGCGTGGCTCGACAATGATAATCCGACGACCCGGGGTCCACGAACTACACCGGAATGCAAATAAATAGATGCACATAAGCAGGACGAGGGAACACACCTGTCGTTGATCGGTGGAATAAACAATGCATGTCAACACGCGCCGCGAATGACGGAACGCCTCGCACGCCCGTCTGGTCACGATCGAGTGGAGCTCTCTTCCGGAACGCTTTATTGATCTTGAGACTAAACACGCTAATGCTTAATTGTTTTTTTTAAATAGTTTAGCTGCTTTATAAAACGCTTCCTCGCCAGTGGGCAATCAAACTCAGACATGCTTTTTTAACCCAAATCATCCGAACCCAACGCATCGATTAATGCAGTGTGCACTCCTATTTTACATCCAACTGAATACCTACTTAATAAATAACAAATAAAAGTATATTATATTTTATCGAAAAACCGCGTGAGCAGAACATTGAACAAGAATTTTGTTTATCTATAACAATTTTCTGAGTTTAGGAACTGTAGCCAAATGGAGTTCCGGGCTCCAGGGAACCGCACAAACGCCTAACCTCTAACGACTTGTGATGTATAGGCATGAAGATAATTGATAAAAACGATTTTCATCACCATTTAAGATATTCATCTTAAAGTATAATGAGACAATTGAGTAAGTGTTTATTATGCTTTGACAATTAAATACTTGCATTGTCATACACATTTTTTTCCGAAAGATTTAACCAAATGTTATTGGACTAGTGATCTGCATACGATACATACATCGATACATACGCTCGATTCTTCTTATTAATTTGTCATTAAATAAAATTGGTTAGAATTTTTATCTCCTTTGAAACATTACCAACTTTATCATTGACGCCAACGTTTACCATAATTAACCTATTTTTGCTTGTTTGTACACAGCTTTGTCGTCACTTTTATCCCATTTATCGTGAGAAGATGCGGACTTAACTAGCGTTAGATTTTGCCCTTACACTCCAAAGTATAAGAACCTTACTGTTGTCTGTTTTATAAACAATTTTTCAAATATATATAAAATATTGTTTTAAATATCAACTTAGATAAAGAGGTTCCTCTAGGAACTGCTTAGGCAAAAGCGGACTGGTGCCACTATAACCGCTTTGCTGATATCAATGACCCCGGTTACGAGACGTCCCACTGCGTATGTTTAGTGTACGAGAACATTGCCCACAAACAAAGGAAAGCAAACCACCACAACACAAACAAGCAATCATCGTTTAAGATGCAATGCAAAGGTGTAAATGACTCAAAGCTTACATTTCCGCACAAAGGAGGCCGCGCTTTGTCGAACCTATAAATCATAAAATAAAAACAATATATGCTGGCACCTACTCCATCATGATTTTCTCCCAATTAAATTGTGTTTGTTGTCTTATCCTCGCATTCATCAATCATTATCCTTGCTTTAATCACTACAGTGTCATACACCGTTATTATCCCGGCCATTCTGTGTAATTTTGCAAGATTTTTATTATTTTTAACACGTTTCTCGAATGTTAAATAGGCTCGCATGCTAGTTAACATTTAAATTAAACTGATAACCGAAAGTGGGCTTACAAGTGTCGATAACTCGTTATTTCGAACACAGTTTAAAATTTAATAAATGGCGTGCGTAAATTGCTTTTAAAGTCCCAAACGCACACGATATAGCCACGTATCGACTGAGACTGACACAGTAGTTATCCCGGTTAAAGTTCTAAGGGCGTTTTGGTCTCTAGCGGCTCATTCAACTCTTTGAACAAAAACAGTCAAGAAGCCCCTGCAGCCCCTTGCTGGAACTTCAAACCAATCGCTAACATGCATGTTGACCAATTCGAAATCACCTACATCGTGACTTTCCGAGCGAAACTCTAAAAACGTGGACGGAACATGAGTTTCTACCTGGATTGTCTGCTTCACTAACTGTACGGACGCATTGCAGACGGGGCGATGCTAAGTGCAGCCGCGGCGGCGCTCGCGTGCCTGTGCCTGGCGCGCGCCTCGCCCGCCGAGCCGCACGGACTGCGTGCGCACGCGCAGAACACCTATACTAACAAGGTACGCTACTCCCGCCACACATTTCAGCAGGGTATCTCCGACTCGTCGGATTAAGACTGCCAAAGTAGCTCTGGTCGACTGAAGTCGACCGATAGTAAATAAATAAAAGAAACGCTTACACACACACCCCGCACTTCGATTACTTACGATACAGTAAACAACACAATTGAATGCCCAAGACTCGAGAACAAAACACTTATCTGCCAAATAAATGTCTGCCCCGGCCGGGGATCGAACCCGAGACCCGCAGCTCGTCAGACAGTCACTAACCAACGCTCCACGGAGTCGTGAACCCTGCTGTTAATATGGGATAAAACACCATTTGACCTATGAATAAGCTGCCCAATTATTGAAGGTAGAACCGCTAGTCCCGAATAACTCACAAGAGAACGGTAACGCCGCCGAGTACAAAGAACCCGACTGACCGAAAAGCTCGTAGCCAGAAGAACCAAAGCACAGCATCAGGATATCTATCTTCGCTAAAACTGTAAGGAGAATAGGCGAAGGTCGAATAGCACCCTTGGACAACAAAGGGAGCCATAATCCCACTTCAAATAGAGGGGTTTAGCTAGAGCTTCACCAGCTGGGCGAACCACGTTCGTGCCCTACTGCCAGTAATGATTGCCTTATATGCTTTACCTTATTATTATTACCTTTTAGAACTTAAGCAGTAATTAAACGTAGCTCCAACTATTGCGAATTAATGGCAACCCTCATTATGACATGACTTGTCGGATAATTTTAAATCTGCTTGAAAATCTCAGAGACATAAAAGAGCTATCGAATCGATTGCCATCGCAAAGGCAAGACGTGGCTTTTACAGCGCGTCGCAGACGTAGGACTGGCAGATTGAACACGTGAGATGTCTAAGCCGCTACACCCACCGAAAGAAAAACTATTACTGATATAATGTAAGATTAGGATTGCGTTCAACTTGCTTAAAGAAATTTCTTACTGTGTTATTGTTTTTCAGGACTTAACCAGTATATTAGCAAGCATAGACGAGAGATTACGAGTGTTAGACACCATAAGCGCAGTGCAAGTGAAGCAGGCCCGGCGCCTCGACGTCATACAAGATAAACTGGGTAAATACACACACAGCGACCGACCGGTAAAGATAGTTCACCGGCTAGTATATGTTACCAATCAAATGGTTAAGACTTACATACATACAGATAATAATCATCACCAAATCATCATCATCATCAACCTATCATCATTACAATAGTTGGCAAGGGTAACCTCTCCTCCCGTAATGAGAAAAATTAAGGCAAGGTCCAACATTCTGTCCAAGTGCGTTTTGGCATACTTCACACGCCTACAAGAACATAATGTATGGAGAACTCTCTGGTGTGCAGATTTTTAACGGGCTCTTCCTTCTCCGTTATAGCAAAAAAATATGTAAAACATGTGACTGTTACTACTACTAAGACTACCAGTCTGTTTTAGTAAATTTCATGAAATTTTAAGTTTTCAGAACAATCGTTCATGAAAGATGCTTCCTCTTTCAGCCTTGTTCATTGATATATCTAAATAAATGCCGAAACCGAATAATATCATATAGAAAATGTTTTCTTCCTCGATTACGATACCTATTTACATTTCGCAACATTGGTGTGCTCTAGCCTTAAGCGGTTTCGAGATCGAGCTTAGCGTAAGCACGTACGACTGGCGACGTGACGTGAACGAAAAGCCCTACGTTTCCAAATCGCTATTACCGACAATTACAAGTCGACATGTATCACAGTTCGGCGTCCCGACCTAAATATCGCATGCTTGCACTCGAAACTGGTACATTTCTCAATATGTAACAATGAGTCATGTTGAATCATGAACTTACTGTGTCATATCCTATTTTAGAACCCGTTACCTATGTTATGTCAACTTTGGGTGTAACACCATTTATATTTTGTATCATTTTGTGTCTAATTGACAACCGGGGCATTGCCCAATTGCACGCGGCATCCGACTGCGGCGGAACACAACTACAGAATTGTATAAATTAACATGGTGGACCCCTCTAGATGAGTATCGATAAATAGGAAGCTCTAATAGATTTCTAATTGGTTCCAGACCGCGTGGAAACAACGCTGTCATTAAGACTGGAGAGAGCACAATTGGCGGCGGAAAGATTAGAACATCGCTTGCATATGCTGCAAACTAATGTGCAGGTCTGCTTTCAATGCCGGTAATACAACATATTGATATTGTGAAATTCTAATGAATTTATATTAATAAAAACTGAACTTTATTCCAGGCGTCCATTAAGGAGAGCGGCGACAAAATACAGAAAAGCCAAACTAAAATAGCAGAGATTGCTCAGAACCTAACAAATCATATAAACTCGCACACGCATTTACTAGAAAAGGTAACTAAAATAATCCTTCCTAATAATCTACTGTTAAGCTCGTTCTGTCGAAACGAGATCGCTATAATTAGCGAACATTCAACCCCTTTCGCTGGTATAAATCAATGTTTTTCTTTTATTTTTAACATCATAGTCGTTGTGAAGGTTAACGTCATGAGTATATCACCATTATGCTTTGTTTTTATAGTTTTATATGGTGCAAATAAATCTAGTTCGAAATCCAGTTATAACAAAAGTTAATACAAATACAAATCTTTACTACTAAGCATACCTATCTCCAAAATAAATTACTAAATTGATGCAGGTCACTTGTAAAATACCATTTGACGAGTCCCAATTTTCAAAGAAAACAAGCCATTCATATAGGCTTATACGTGTAAGAGCTCTAACATCAAAGCCTTACAAACGTGCAACGAATGCTGTAAATGTGAAGCTTACAACGTGTCCTTTTTATCACGGGAGCAAAAGTACCCAGATTTTTGGTGTGTTTTCAATTCCCCTAATTTCCGTCATTTTTATTGGATTATGAACCTAATTTTTGAATGTTTCTTGACTAAATGTAAAACATAACACGATTATTTGAAATTTTTTCGAGAAGAATATTTTCAAGTACTCTTATATTTATTTTTTTCTGTGCCACTACTATATTTTTACGAATTAGTTTACGGAATTATTTTTAAAACAAAGTAAGTAATTATTTCTAAAAAATTAAAAATATTTTTTGTATCTGTCAAATAGTTATGAGAAAAAGAAATTACAATGATGTACCTATTACTTGCTTACGTTACATTGATTATTTTCGAGCGCGCGCTCATTATAGCCATCTTATCATTTACGTACATTAAATAGTTGCATCACTGTCATTTTAAAACCCCCATAGTCCTCCGTGATTGGTCCGTGATCCAACCGCTTCATTTTCAAATGAGGATCGAGGTATCGTCTTAAAAGAGCAGTGCGAGTCGCCGTGCCCAACGTCTCAACCAAACATTTGCAGGTGAACGGCGCGTATGCGGACACGTGGCGGCGCGGGCTGCTGCTGGAGTCGATGGTGCGCGACGGCATGTCGCTAATCAACGCCACGCGGCGTGAATTGGCCGACGGGCTGCGCGCACTCGCGCGGCGTCAACGCGATGCGCGAATGTCCGCCGCCGACCTAGAGGCCGCCTTCTCGCGCCGTGTCAACGACAACACATACAAGATCGATCTAAAGGTAAGAGTCCATTGAGTTGTAGCTACTGATACACAATCACTACAATAACCTAACCTAGCACTGACCGCATGCCACTGGTAAACTCCACGCGGTGCCAGCCATCCGACCTAGAGGGTTCTAGGGCGCCTTCTCGCAGTAGCAACGACAACACCAACAAGATACATCTGATGGTACCTCTAACTTAACACCAAGAGTAAGCAGACGTCCACATCGACTCTTGCTGAAAATACTGACCGATGCCTCTACTATGTGCCACAATCTTTATCAATAATAACTGGAGCAGCGTGGTGGATGTTTTTTTACGCTCCAAGCATCTTCACTGGGTGAGGAAACACACAATGGTCTGAAAAAGGTGCCACTAATGCTCTGCTCCACGATTGCAATCAAGACCCAATCTAACCCTTCCGATAAATCTTCACAAATTCACATACACACATCGGAAAAACAGTGGAGCAAAATAGATCTGATCTAAGCTGCGTTCTATACTAAGGTGTAAACTCTAGTTCTTCCTTAGTTTCACGAATGACCGGCTACCACTTGACACTAAATTGTCACGCTTGGCATTGCAATAGGAATCTCCATCGATCCAACTTTCAAAGCTGTAAATAGTGATTGCGTATTCCGGATACAAGGCAATTCAATAACTGGCATACTAACTACAACTGGTGCAAGATGTAGGAGATAAGGATAATGTTACCACAACACATAACACAACCTTCAATGGAATTACAAGCAGCGAATAGGAAGCACCTAGTAGGACATTGGCAAAGCGCCAGCGCAAAGTGCGACTCCTCCACGAATATTAGGTCGGTGCACACAGACGTACCGGGACTCTCCTTTTATTTTATATTTATCTCTTCTATTTTATTTTGTGTCTAGTTTTTTTTAAACCCAGACATAAACGGGATATATAAGTTTCGACTCTCTCTGTCAGTGTCCTTCTCCCTGATGGATGGATGATCCGATTCAATAGGGACTCAGAATTTGATAAATCAAGGAGGTAAACTCTTTTGCTACCTACGTTTGAGGAGACGATTTTTAGGACAGGCGGCCATAACCATGTATATGTTGGTTGTTGTTCACTGGATTATTACGTAAACTTAAAAACTATATCAGATGATGTCTTAGCTTAGTCAAGTCTTAATGACTCAAATGTCTTGCTTCATAGACTCTTTATCCCCGAAATTCCCTCCTTAGCCATATCTGATGTAATCGCAAGTCATAAATTAAATATAGCAGTGTTCACAAACTTTACTAAAAAAATAAAATCACAGCAATATCGCCGAAAAATAACTGTGTGCGCAGACCTTTGGACAAAGGCAACCTCACTTTGACAGCTTAACAAGCTTAAGAATTCCATCGGAAGGTAACAGATTCGATAGATAACATTATCCTAACGACAACACGATTCACGCTACGCGACATGAACGAAACATTACGAAACCATCGGCCGAGTTACGAGAAGCAAATATGAAACAATATCGCATACATATGTAAAGCTTTCGGGCTTAACATTTCAATGGGTTGCGCCCCGAGGCACAACAAAGGCCACTACAACAGGTAGTTTAATTGGATGATTACTATCGCTATGTTTGATTACTGATTTATCAATAAAATGCTGACCTGACTGATAATAAAACGTTTTACTTGGACTAAAAAGGAGATAAGATAAGAAGATAAGATAAGATAAGAAGTATAAGATTGATGCCTTGATGTAGTTCGAACGGCTGGAAATGTTTGTTTAAGAATTATTAATTTAGCCATGTTTCTAAGAAAATTGCATCGGAGGCCGCCTTTTGTATATTGTCACTGTATTTATGTTACTTACTTTGTGTCTTTATTTTTTGGTGTACAATAAAGAGTATTGTATTGTTAAGATTCAACGGGCAAGCTCTAATCAAACGCATGCAACCTGATGCCAACCTACATGCCTGGGGGTTTTCTATAATGTTCTCAACTGGGACTACGTAGCCGTACTCAGTGGGCCGATGATAGGTTGATGATAACTTATTCGCTCGATCATGTAACGAGATCATGCCTCTGGTTTGTTTTAGATGCAAGAGGTTCTCGATACGCAGAAGCGTTTCGTGGACTCCTGCCAGCGAGTGCAGCTGGACGACCCTACACACGTCGCCGACGTGCTGGACAGACTGATTGACTCCCTAATCAACAAGTACGTCATATTACATTTTTCATACTTACAAAAAGGCTGACCTCCAAACCATCCAATGTTACTGCCCCACCTGCGCCCAAAGCTTTTACGCAGGTATTAGCAATATTATATTGCGTGCTGTGGCATTGTTGATTACGATCGACACTAAGCGAGTTAAGTTAAGTTTTTTTTGTACAACTCAAAGGGTTTTCGTACGTTGAACCTTGGTAGTCACATTAGCACTGTTTCATTCCAATACAAATTTAACATCGCGGAACCTCTCGACCCGCTCATCACAAAATTAAAGTGACGCACTATGTCCTGTAGCAAATTTTGCTTTTCTCTGAGTAGCAACGCGTCTATGACCAAATAGGACTTTGGTCAAATAACATGATGTGTGATCTTGTTCGGTATTAGTTACACGTTATGGATGCAGTGGCCAATAAATGCTCCTGATCGATAGGTTGAGCGAGAGGTTCCAGATTCAGTCCCGAGCGCGGCATAAATTTATGGATCAGATCAATGCTTGTTATTGGGAAATTGGGGAGTTGGGAGCAGGTGGCGACCTTGCCTGAAGCAAAGGCTTCGATCCCCAGACACTACTACTAACAATCTAGTGCCGGGGGATCTAGAACGTGTGATGGTCCATGCTACCCGCGACAAACAAAAATCCAGCAAGGAATTTGAAGGTGTAATAGTATGTATAGCACAAATGCATAAATTTTGACGTTGTGTTCAATAACTTTTACGTGTCTGATTTTCAGAACTGCCGCTACGTTTCACGAACTGCAAAACATTCAAGCCACCATGAGGAGCCACGACAGTAAAGTCATCAAATTATTAAGCACTAAACCAACACAGGTAATGAACTTTATCATCGGAAAGAGAAAATTACATAGCCCACTTTACAGCATGTAGGTAGGTCAATACGATGCCAGAAATTTAAGAACCAAGATAATATTAGAAAAATATTTTTCAAGACACAAACAGACATCAATATAATTAATCATTCAACATACATGACAACTACCAAGAACAGAAACTTAATTTTTTTTTTAATGTGAATAGCAATAGAGCATGCAGTCCCACCAACCACTGCCGCCTATGGACACCTTTGCTAAACCTCGAATAGGACTGTTCAAACTAGTCGTGTATTAGGTGTTAATAAAAATATTAGTTGGTAAGTATTCGTTAGTATTTGTCCTATTCGAAGACACAGATACGTTGCTACCCCTGAGAGTGAAGTGGTCGTCTCTTGTAGAAGTGTAAACGGCATCCACACCTTCCCGACCGGAACACAATTGTTGAAAAACAATCATTCCACGGCAGAAATGGGTGTGGCCGTGGTACCGCCCCAGACGAGCCGTGTATACGGCTCCTGTATACAGGTTACACGTATCTGACTCATGAATCAAAGACTTCTAACCGAACGACAAGTCGTTTTAAACCTAATTCATGAAACTCTTTTTTCAGACGGACACAAGTTGTAGAAAACTTGAAATAATGTTCCGCAACGCGTCTCACAGCGGCATCAACGAGAAAGAGCTGCAGCAGCTGACGGAGAAATTTATAGCGCTGACGAACCGCGCTGATGCAGCGCTTCAGAAGCTTGAAGCGCGAATGAGTGACGACTCGGATGAGCCGGCGCCCGAGTCAGACGTCACCTCGGCCGCGGACAGACTACTGCAGAAGCTGAATGGGATTAAGTAAGATGATCTATCTGTCGATATCTCTCTCTCTCTCTTACACTTGTCTATTGCTAATGAAACATTACACCTTTTCATAAATTTTACAAGTCACTTTCCATTTCCAGAAGTGAAGGCTCTCAAGAGGACATAGACTGGGAGGAGGATGAACAAGATATTGGGTACTTTGATAATAACAGTAGCTTGGACGACTTCACAGATGAAGACCAGGAGGACCTTAACAAAACTGCAGACAGTTACAAACCAACGATGTCACAGAGCACTGCCATCAGGCCAAGTCACCGGAGACATCTACACAAACATCCCTATGACAGAGGTCCTAGTTAAACTAGTGCGACAAACACGTAATATAAGGTCATAATATAAAATATTCAGTAGATTTGTGTTTTATTTATAATTTATAATACAATATTATAATTGACAGTCTATATTAATAAATCTACAATAAATCAACCCATTACTGTTTTTTCGTTTTCTGTGGGAATTTAAACAATTGAGATAGTTGAACTTATCGTTTTAATTTTCCTATACACCATGAATTAGATCGAAGGCCATATATATTAATAAAATGTTAACCCATACCTGGGTTAAACTAGGTACTTTCTGAGGGGGATTTTTGTATATTTTCCTTAATATCTATATAAACTATGCATATTTAAATTATAGCGCTATCATTTGTATGTCACACTTTGTTCTTGAATTTTCTTATTTGTCCCCAAAATTAACCTTCAAAATTCGTTTATTTACTCTACACCCTTTTAATTCAATATTATAAAAAATATTGGAGGAAATAGGCTGTGCCAGATGGACAGCCAGACAGACACCCATGTATGGAGCCCTATATATGTTATTTATGTTGACTTTTTAATATTAGGTGGAGCCAATTTAGTAAGTTTTAAATATAAACAGTAGAACTCGTCTTACCTGAAATGCCTCGCCCTACTGCCGCATTTACGCACACAAGCTAATTTAAAATATGGAAGCAAATTACTAAAAATGCCTTTGTAGTTGGTCATTCAGTCGCCGTTAGACTCAAACGGAGGAGGATGCGGCAAGAAGCGGTAGTTCTATGATTAGTTGTCCAACTAGTCATAATTGTCTGAACGTACAAGAGTGAACATCTTGTTTCATACAATGCACCAACGCTGATCCATAGTGAGCTTTGTCAGATTTATTATGCTACTAGTCAATCGTGATGTAATGATCATAGTGTAGAGAATGTCCTTGCTCCCACACGGATGAAGTGTCATTATTAATATCTGACATTATTAATATCTCTCACACATCTAAATCCACTAAATAAGTTGTAAGTAGTCTGAAAACATGCATCATTTCAACATAGACATGCTCTACCTGTTTATAGAACGCTCCTCACTAAGATGACACTTTATGATTAATGTATCTATTAGCAATTACTTCTTCCAGACTAAAACAGAAGTGAGATTAAAAGATACAAATTTGTATCTGTCAGTTCAGCCTATTGTACAGCAAATTTCACTTTTACAATGGTAATTTTTGACCCTGTATTGTTCAGCCACTTAGGTATGTGTTGTTATAGTTTAAATGAGTTTTGAAAGCCAGAATGTATTCATCTGCTTATGGTGCTAACTGTCTTTGAGTTAACTAAGCATTAACAAAAGTGAGTTATCTACTGGATAATAGACAAATATTCTGGACAGAAGATCAATAAATTGGTCCTGTTCAATATTGATTAAAATAAGATTTTCCTTTTACAAAACGCTTGGTGAGTTTGTTGATACTCAAGCTGTTATCAATTGATAATAAACCTGGCATTTCAGCAAGTCTTTAGTTATTTAACTTACCAACCTACATTTATATAACATCCGGCACCTACCTCTAACTTGGCACTATGCTGGAATATGGTGAGAGCTTTGTGTGTCAGCTGGGCGAAGCAGGAGCTCAGGGTGGCAATCTTCTGTCGGGAACCGAACGTTAAGTCACCATCCTCTGTCTCCAAATCCGCTGAAGTTAATAAAATCATTTGTTTAGCTTTGACAACACAAAAAGTAGGTAACCTATACAGCATTGATATAAAAGAATTAAAAAAAAGATAGATTGAACACCAATACACAAACACATAGGAATAAAATTGAGAAACACTGAAAAGTTCCTTAGTGTATGTAATGATAAACCATCGGTCACAACACTTGAGTTTAATTAAAGTTGGACCGTAAAACACAATTTGTGAGTGGAACTGAAATAGTACTTACATAAAGACGTATCTAACTCGACGCATGCTTTATCAAATTCCTTTTCCAATATATCTAACCATCGAAAACCAACTCCGGTGGTCGCCATCTTCACAATAAAACTTGTTGTTGACAACAATTAAATGTCAAAGTGACAGCAATAAGTTTGATACCGTGAAACCAGAAACGCGATTACGAGGAAAAAACCTTTTCGAAATCTCTTAGAGTCCGTTAATTTAGAAAAACAAAATAACCTTTAAATTAAGTTAAGAATTAGTATATCGACGAAATTCGACATAAATCTTGAAATATGATTTTTGTTGAAAGTTCTTCATTCAATAAAATTAAAACAATATTTATGGTCCATCAAATGCCATGTAAGTTAACTACCCTGAGTACAGCTAGGTAAATTAAGTGACAAAAGGGGTACTTACTAAACCCAGAATAATACTTCCACGTACAATATTATTTCCATGATAAATGTAAAGTGCTTATATTAACGCGTGACGTCAATGATTTGTAAACACAACGAAATTGTAGATAAAGGTTGAACTTAGACTGTAAGTCTCTTTGATACAAATAGTTGATGTAAAACGCCTTTCTTTTTCTTTGGTCGCTCAGTGTTGTGGTCAGTATGGTCACCCTAAACTGAATGAATCAGCCTCGTCACACTGCGTAAGAGCGTGGATAGTACACTGCTTATATAGTTAGGTAGGTATTGCGCGCTTCTTACACCTTTACCTAACTTACGTAATATAATAGAGGATCATGGCGGTCTCGCAAAGAGAGACTCATTTTTTCGCGGGATTTCAAATTGAAGTGCAAAAATCACGAATAATTTTATAATAGGCGCAAAAATTTTCATTGTAATATATAAGTACTTAAGGAGAATAACTATTTATAAGGCATTTATATCCAAACCTGCATAAAATATAAACAACATTATAAAGCATTTTAAAAATCCTTGTCAATTAATAGGTACATATCCCTATAATTTATTTTATAGGTAAAAGGGACTTCATCAATTACAGTTTTCTAAAAAAATACTGAATTAGGTTTAGAGGAACTGTCATTATTGTTTTCCTTAGTTCTATCTAATCATCGATTGTATTTTCCGTAAACAGGTGGATTTTTGAGCAGTTAGTTAGTTACCGTTGTAAGTATGAAAAAACGTTCCGACAAGATTGGAAACGCTTTTATATAATTTGGAAAAAAATTAGGTACAGTCAGCAAGGAAATAGGCACTTTACACAAAACATTCTTTTAATGCCAATTGATCATAAGGTATAGAGCATTTGGCAAGTATTTTGATTCTTATTAGTAACTAGGGAGGGCTCTCGACTTTGCCCGCGTGAAATCTGTGAGACATTGATATGGTGTCCAGGCGCTAGTCTTTCACTAAAAACCGTTTGAGATATTGAGATAAAACAAAGTCTATACGATCTTAGTTCTCTCGGGGAGATATCTGGCACTATTGCCCGGCTCTAATACCCGTATCCGCCCTGAAACGATCATAGTTTAAGTCTGTAGATTGTAGAACCTGTATGCGGTTCTCTCAGGGAGATATCATACACGAAATAAAACGGGCAAGTTACTAAACCACACTACTTAAACAGCCTACACAAACTTACAATTACTGAATTAAAAACAACATTGGGTACTTATGTGTTGACACAAACAACTTTTTAATAGAGGTTTATACATAGATATATTACATAGCAATAAAAATCGTTCTCCTGCTAGAAGCCAGACATACACAGATTTTAATTCTTGTAGGCAACGAGTATTAACAATGTATGATAATGACATAAATAATGTTAACTAAAAATACAGAATTAATTTTTACCTAAATATACAATGATTATTTAAAACTTGTAATTTTGTTATGTTTTTATGTATGGGAGCATGACTTCTTTTACTTTTGTGATTATAAAATCAAAAAGTGAAGTGAAAGTGAAGCAAGTCAAACATTCAACGCTGTCCAATAGTTGGGTTAACCCAATGACGTTTCTAACCGTCATTGAAAACAAAAAACTTAAAAGTTTAAAGTTATACAAATCTGAAAATCAAAACAAAATCAATTTTCTAGCGAAAAATAAATTTAGTTTTTTTTTATCTAAGTAACTGCGTTTCAGTAAAATTAATATTTAACAATGATGACAAATGATATTTATTTCAATACACATGTTACTTGTACTCTCTTAGTTAATTATTGATCGTTCTCTTTTTATTAAGAATTTCAAATTGCATCCTGCTAGCCAATAAGGCATGGCTGATTTTCATGTTTCCCTAAAGTTCATGTTATACTTATTCAAAGATGCCCCATTTTTGTTTACAGCTGGCCTTATCAGTCTAAATATATTAATAGTATAGGTATCCTAAGTTCAAACACGAAATGATTGCAAACTTAAATTGTATAAATTTAATATTTAGGAGTCTTTCGACTAGCCAGCAGCGAACGGCGAACAAGACAGCAGCCGCCAACACAATGAACCGCTGCCGGTGCCGTCCCCGGCTTTGACGGTCAGCACGTGGTGCTTTGGCAGCTAGTGGAAAAACGTCCATTGAATACCCACAGAAATAGCCACCAATATTTCTTAAGTTCCGAGTTAAATTAGTGCAAATTTATAATTTAAGACAAATATCGGTATTAAAAGGTGAATTCAACAGATTTTAGACAGTACATTTATTAAATGACAGTTTGGTAATGCTATGATATTCTAAGATAGGTAGCAACTACAAATTCAGAATGTAATTAACTAAAAGCGATTTTTCAGCTGCCCCTCTGCCTTACTTATCTAATTGTATACAAGTTGATCGGAAATTCAACGTATTCTTTGAAAGGGGTGAAAGTATAGTTAATTTGCAATATTTTATCTATTTCTAAACTAGTTGTCAAAAATCAATGGTTTTTGAATTACATTGAAGTTTTAAGTTTTTATTTATATTTCAACTTTGACTTAGGACTTTTTCTAAAAATAAATATTATTTTAATGTTTTACATAATAAGCTGACATTCCAAC
>DWLO01000766.1:0-17866 GCA_018245335.1 Dalla quadristriga | reverse complement strand
AGAACTAGGCAAAAATATAAAGTTAGGGATTGGCATGCAATACATTCAAAAATACATGTCAAATTAAAGTATAATGTCAAAATAAAGTGAAATGTCAAAGCTTCATATAAAACAAATTGAAACACAAATGTCAATAATTAATATCAATTAATATAATAATATGTCTACTTCTAACATGACGGTTTCATTAAAATTGACGAAGATGAAAACCGTCATTTATTAAACAATAAAGTAATTTTTTTTAATAGCTAAATTTAATGGCATTCCGCAAATGCAAATGCAAATGCAAATGCCAGCTACTAACTTTATGATTAAATTATGGTTAATGACGGCAACGATGCAAACACACGCAAGCCAATTTTGGTTCATAGCAAAGATTAACTATGTAAAGACGTAACAAAGTTGTTATAGGAGAATGTATCGAAACTGAAACTTCTCACCGATCGCTTGTTTATGACAAAATGCTCTTACTATTCCTTATGCGGTGATGGCCGAGTAACACTAAGACTCGGGGGACGGGGTTCGAGCTCAAAGCTCTGACTTTTCGGAGTTATGGATATTTTTAGCAATTAATAATAATAAATTTTTTTACTGATAAAAATTCAGTAATGTACATTTAAAGCGTTGAACCCTGCCTCCCAGAAAAGCGTGAGCTGTGGCCTGGGAGACAGTTCCTTCCCAATTCCTGGTATAACAAAATCTAAGTATAATCTATGTTTTACAATTTATTAATTACATATCTCATTCCGGTGAAGGAAAAAAATGTACTCTGTCCAAGTGTACTGTGACCGTGTCACTGTAGCAATTAACTTGCGTAATTAAATTCTCGTATTAACTTGAGCCGAGACTAAAATGGTAATATCTGAACTTACTTTGTCTGATTTCGCCTTCAGAAGCTCAATTAGTTGTTTCCACATTTCGTCCGGATAGTTGACTCTGTAGAAGCCTACTTGATTATTGTTCACTTTTATAAGATATTCTCCCTTTGCTAGTGATATTTTTACTGAAAAAATACGCAAATTTAAAATAACGTTATTAACGTTATTATAAGTACACTACACACACTAAAAATTTATTTCGTATTTATTTATCTTCACCTATACACAAGGTGTGCATCCTACCATTACTACCATCTACTGCGATCACCAACTACCTGCCTAGCGTGGTAATTATGACCAAATCCTCCTATTTTTGGCAAGGCCTTTAGTTCAGTAGAGGACTATTATAAGCTGTTAATGATGAAGGCAGTACACCAAAGTTTATGAAATAAATTACAACGAGTCCTCACCCGTGACTCAGCCCGCATATATCCTCTTATCTAACCCATTGAATTTTTCAGCGATAAAAAGTAGTCAATCCCACAATCCGGCACAGAAACTATGCAAAATTCATGTCGATCCGCCGCTCTGTTGCAACGTGAAAGATGGACAAACAAGCAAACACACTTTTACATTTATAATATTAAGTAAAGATGTTATACCATTCTCATATACGTCTGGGAACCAGATATTCTTCTTATTTATTCCCTTGTTTGTTTTGTATGTTATTGGTATAAACCAACGGTAACTAAAAATATTAATGGAATCATTATTTTAATTAATGGATATAACTTTTAAACAATAGTGACACTTCTCAATAAAAAAGTGACACAGGTGTAAAATACATATCGGACAAAAGATTTATTTTAAATAACTTTATAGTATTTATAGTAAATTATAAATAAATATAGTAAGTAGTTCTTATATTATTATTGTGTCATATTAGGCCAATACCACACACTAGTTTTTCCTTCTAAAAGAAACAACATAATAATTATTCGAGATATCAAAAATTTACAAAAATTACTTATTCAAAACTTTTTTTTATATATGGTGAGAATAACAAACGAGCAAGCAGTCTCACCATCCACTGCCCCCCATGGTCATCGTGCTACGAAGGACTCTTTAAGCCGTCTTTATCCCGTCCCGGTCTTTATCAATAGATAACAGTAATTCAGCCTTGTTGGACGCCTTCGGGCGGCCTAAAAACTGCCGATCCTCGGGTTGGCCACTAACCCCTCCACCAACCCGGATTGGAGCAGCGTGGTGGGGTACACTATAGGCCTCCGCCAATGTGAGGAGAGACCGGTGCCCTGCAGTGGGTGTTTATGGGTTGCAGCCAGTGTAAGCACATAGGTAGCAAGGTGGTATTCATTCAAATTTGTTGTACCTTATGATCTGCCCCTTTGGGCGTGCAAATTACAGTATCTAAATTTACTATTGGCGTAATTTAAGTGTAACCGGCATCCACACCGTCAAGACCGGATCTCAATGGTTCAAAATAAATTATTGGAAAATTGATGGAAAACTTACTTAAATTCTGAATCATTTTCGTAAACAGCATCCGAGTCTAGTAAAAATCGTTCCTGCGTCAATACATATGTATTTTCGTCCTCTGGGGTGACCGTCACCACGGGATAGCCCATCTGTCTAGTCCAGGTTTCGAAGATGTAGCTGAAATAAAGTTAGTACAAGAAATAACTATTAGAGTGTGACCATTTATCGACTGAGATGGACACGCCCACGGATGACTGGGACAGCAAAAAGTGCCATCAACAAAATAATAAAATATTTAAATTAATTATATGCTTACGATATATTTATGTAAATCGGGTTGTCCATCTTGAAATACGGGTCCATACAGAACAACAAGAGATCTCGAGTCACAGTGTTCCCGTACTCGTACTTTCGTAAGTAGTCTGAGATGGAGCGACGGAAGGACTCTTCCCCAAGCATTCCTTCTAACATTCTCAGCACTGAAGCTCCCTGCAACACAACGAGATACGACTATTGGTACAGGAAACATGCATTATACATTTTCATCGGTGACATAATTATTTATGTACAATCAGTCAATCAATAGCAGAAGCCCGTTTTTTTTCTACACAACCTTCAATTTTAGTGAAGTTAGCGGAATTTGTTAGATTTGATGGAAAGCAAAAAATCATGAACATGTGTATTTGTGTGTGCACATTCAATTAACTGTACCTTATTATAAGAAATGGCATCAAAGATTGCTGTTATCTGGTCAGGTGTCTCCACGTTTTGGAGGATCGGGTGGCTGGACAGTTTAGCGTCTGTGACCAGCACGGAATGCATTGTCCTTGTTAAGAACTGGTCCAACTGAAATCAGGATATTTGGTTCACTTAAAGTACGAATTTCTAATCATCCACGAAGCGCTCATTGTGTTGCGGCGAGTGTCAAGCGAAACTAAGCTTCCGTGCCGAGGGAACGATAAGCAGTCGGTCTTGGTTGTTATCGTTAGGTACAACCGCGTCGTTTAGCCTTGTCGGAGGCCTTTGGTCAACTTCGGACAAACACTAACGATTACTAACAGAAGTAACTTATACTAACTACCGCAGTCCTACCACTGACGAATTCTTAGTCTTCTAAGTGGTAGGCTAACCAGCGTACCAGAGGACTAAGTAACTAACAAACAGTCCCTCAGGCGGCAGTGGACGGAGGAATGCTATTCTCGGTGATAAGCTATTCTCATAACATAAAAAGATTAAAAACAGGTTAGTATTAGTTACCATAGACCAGGAAGGTTCAATAGCATTTAACGACTTCACTTGCATGTACGATGCGAACCCTTCATTCAGCCACAGCTCGTTCCACCACTTCATTGTCACTTAAACAGAAAGTAGTATTTTAATGACATCTGTAGCACCCATATAAGAGTTGAGCTGCCTAGGGTCTCAGATCGGCGAATAAGGCAGCATGCAGCAACTATTATTAGCATAACAAGAAGTTGATTCAGAATGCTGCTTATATGTGGAAGTTCAACACTAATTATACCAAGATTTTGTGTTTTGATGAATGGAAAGTTAAAAATATAAAGAAACACCCAAATACAGTCATGACATAATTGATTCGTGATACCTTCGTACCAGCTCCATACCATAGTATATTATATATTCACTACAACCACTTAACACGTGACCTAACTGACACTTCCGCTTATTTTATTCTGAACTAGGGACTAGCTTGCAACTTCGCCTACGGAAATCTCGAAGTACAGAAAATTTTCAACAGTGAGACCTAAATAACCGTTTGAGAGATTGAGATAAAACATAGCCTATGCCGTAAGTTAGGGTACCCTCTACAATCCCTGAAAATTTTGGATCCTGTTCGCGACAAAAAAACAGACAGAAAAAATTCTGAAATGGTTGATTATGTTAAGGTGTCATGTTAATAGCTTATTCCGTTTGATTATTGAACTTAATGTTATATCACAGACAGACACTCCAGTTTTATTTATTGGTAAGACATGACAAACAAAATTAACCAATTACCTAAATTACCAAACCACATGTGAGCCAGTTCGTGGGCTATTGTGTTCGCAACATTGATCTTGTTTTTCGAAGATGCAGTTTTATTGTCCACGAGGAATGATGTCTCTCTATAGGTAATGAGACCCCAGTGCTCAGTAGCGCCTGACACATAGTCCGGGATTGCTATCATATCTGAAATATCACATTTAATAAAAATTTACAAGGTTGACTAAGCCTACCTCAATCATAATGGTAAGAAAGGATAACAGCCATATTATCCAATCTAGAAGTCTGAGTGACTGAGGCTTTGTTAAATGTTGTGGAAGGGTTGAATGGTGGAGAATGACATTAGGCATTAAGTCCACCCTTTGTAAATAAAGTTAAGTAAAGATAAAGTTTTTCAATATAGCATGAAATAAATAAATAAAAACAGTAATAGTAGTGTGATTCAGTTTCTACATTTGGTTATATAAAAACTCGAATATTTTAAGATCTTTAACCTTTTGCTCCTGTTTTCAACAAAAAAACTTAAGCAAAACCAAAATCATTAATATCCTCATACCCTAGGGATTACTGAGTGGTGAACTGAATATGATGAACCTGGGACATACATAAGAACATATCATAAGACTCAAAACATACTGCTGCATCAATTCAATAAGTTCTAATAGAAGTTCAACCATAGTCCATGGAAAGCAGTTGAATGTAACAGATTTACAATAATAATTTATAGTAATAACTTCTATAGGTGTTTACTGTCCACAAATATGTTGAAGCTCTTTTGCACCACCAAAATAGGTGATAATAGCTTAAAAAGGGGGTTAAAGAAATTATCAGACAATCCAGTATATTACCAAACTTACCTAATTTTGGTAGTGGGAAAGGTATTTCATAATACTTGATGTAAAATTCAGTAACCCTTTTCCCAATGTTTTGAGCAAAATCAATCTTGTGCATCTGGTCTTTTTGTGCAAAAGACCTCAGTTTAAAGTTTCTCCCAATGCCACTTGCAAAGATATCTGTCTCTTTATAGTCAAAATTGCATATGACAAAGCATACCAAGTATGTAGACATGGGCACACTTGTGGCAAAGTTTACTGTTTCCATTTTGGTTTTGCTATCTACAGTCCTGGAGATTTCCTGAAAAGTTAAGAAAAATGCCATAAATAATTTAAAGTTAAAGATATAGGAAATCTGAACATTTATATATATAAATATTATTTACTGTACCCACACAATACATAATATCCAATATAATAATAATAATATACTTACCATAATATACTTGGATGTGATTGTTACTTTATAAAATAACTCAATATTTAAAAATAATTTGGTTTAAATGAACTTATTGACTTATTCATTTGATTTTATTAGCAAGAATCAATACTGTGTGAATAAAAAGTGATGTGCTAACAATTTTTTATTTAGTCTGTTTTGTATGTTATGAGAATATGAACGAAACATGCAGTTCCACCATCCACTGCCACCCATGGACATATGTGACAAACGTTGAATAGGATTGTGAGAGGAACTGTTAGCTACCTATTACTAGTTGGACATTGTTAATAGGAATGTTAGTTGGTATGTCTTCAGTTATAGGACTGTGGCAGTGTGGACTGTTAGTCTATTAGCCATGTTAGGAAATATTAGTAATCACACACACTATTTATCTTACATTCATGTTGGAGAGTGCCACATAATTAGGAGGCTTCACCAAGGATATGTCATAGGTTGCCTTGAAGTCAGGCTCATCAAAACATGGAAAAGCTTGTCGAGCATAAGTCGGTTCAAATTTACTGGCCACCATGGTTCTGAAAATTTACAATTTACATTTTAATTACTGTATAACTTTGAAACACTGAAATGCATAAAACAGTGCGACATGTACATCAATAGCGTTGGTCAGTCACATAGGTTTACATACATTGGAGCTAAAGAAACAACATTTCAAAGCTTACAACTAGGGCTGGTTGGTAACGCACTGTGACACCATGTATGACAAAGGATCGTCAATTTTTATACTCAATCGATTTACGCCTCACACTGTTTTAGGCCTAATTATTATACAAATATATAATTATACCCTCTATTCTTCAATCGGGAGAGATACAACCCAACAATATTACGTGTCATGTCTCCATCAAATTCAATGCACAGCTGATAACTACCCAGATGTAGAGGATTTTCAAATTCTATCAAAAGTTGTTCCAAGGGTTTTACTTCGGAATACCGAATAATACGCACTTTTTTATTTTCCTTAAACACTTTAACATCGCGTATTTCTAAAAACTTTGTATGTACACTCAATGTATGTGTATGCTGTTTGTTTACAACAACTGTGATTTTCACTGTCCCTTTAAAATTTCCTGTCTCCATGTCAGGATTCAGAGTCAATTTATAATGCATGGGACGCACGAGAGGAGACAGTCTGCCCCATTTTTTATTGCCAGGTTTCATGGTGGAATCACAAGATTTATACCGGCAAATTGCTAGAATCTTAACACTCCCGTACCTCGCACATCGAAAAACGAAACTATTGAATAGCATAAAAACTCAGTGCGGCAGTTTAATATTAACATGCAAAGCAAAGTTGTAACTTGTATCTAAGCTAAGGAAATATTTATAACACACTGTAGTTCACATCAACACAACACAATGGTTTAATTTTGTAGTCTGGAGGCAGTCATGCCAGTCACTATTAATTTCATTTTCATTTCAATTCGTCAAATGAATTCAATTTCATCGCTTTGTTTTGATTGTGACTGTTGACATGTGTGAATAAATGACATTGACGTTGCTTTGACTGCTGAGTTTACTTTTGACAGTTCTGACATTATTATTCTGAAGAAAATGTTTTTCAAACGGATAATTTGCTGTTGGCCCTATAGGCCTTATGAACAACGACAGCGAATAGATTAGGATGCTGCATGAGATTGCGAATTTGTTATTGGGGATAATAATATGAGTGACGCTCTACAGTCTTCATCGTCATCATCACAACCAATCACCAGCCCAATAATGAGCACGGGTCTCCTAGCACATGTCTACCTAGATCGTCTGAATAGAGTAGGTACCTACTTAAATTGTTAGTAAGTAGGTCAGTCGATAGGTACTTTATGTTAGATAATGTTTTCAGGGTCTTATCTCAGAATAAATTAAAATGGGATTCGTTAGGCGAGGACTAAGTATGCACATATTTACAGACTTCAATAGGATAATTCTTAAACATCGATTTTTAACGTGACGGTTTGAATTACGTAGGTACCGTTAAAAGCAACCGATATTTTGATTGCTTAATCGTAAACACTTGCTTATGGTTAAAAGGTATGAGATCTCTTATCGTAAGTGTGTTATGTTCGTGTTCTACTTACTGGCCACTATGCATAGTACTTGCATAAAACCCAACGAGGCCGTTGTCCAGTCTTCCAGAAAACGTTATGAGGAGTTCGTAATCCATTGCAGGTATTTCATATAGCGAAATAACTTGTAGTAATTCTCGTTTGTCTGTATTGTTCGTGAGATTTGTAGATACCACACTAATAGTTTTATTGTCAATATTTTTCAGACTGGTTGAATGTATTTGAAGATTATTTGCATGTAATGTAATAACTTTGGTCGGCGTGATTACTTTAATTAGTATGTAAACGACGCCTGTAAATGTCTTGTTAGGCGTATTGGGATTCAAATGAATCTTGTAATTTAGCGGTTTAACCATCCTCGGAAGACGGTAGTAATTGGCCTGTAAACAGAAAGTATGTGTGTATGTATCTAGGATAATAATTAACACGGGTTATCCAGAGAACTTACCTACCCTAAGATCTGTAAGTATATTGGCAAAGTGGATTTACAAGACCAACAAGTACCGACAACAAATACATCGGCCACATCGCGGTTGAAGGACATAACTGAGGCCTGGGGTTCTGACGCTGGGGCGTATCTTCCTACTCCACATCACTGCACCAATACGGATTGCCTGGCCAAGTCGAGTATCAGAAGATGTTAGGTCGCCCGAAGGCTTCCAAAAAGGCTATACACTAACATCTGGGACCGTCTATTAAGGTGATACCTGAATTTTCAGTGCGTTTTAAGTTCCACTAATTTACCCTTATTTATATACCTATATATAATATATATAACATAATATGCTTCATGACTACAAGATCTTATAAAAAATAAAACAAGAAATTATGAAGTAGGCTCTAATTATTTCCTAATTATTTCCTGAAGTAGACTCTAATTATTTCCTAAATATTCTGTGCCACTGCTATATTAAAAATTTTACGAACTAGCTCACGGAATTATTTGTAAAACATACCTAATAAGTAATGAATTCTAAAAAATTCTAAATAATTTTCCTTATCCGTCGAATAGGTAGGTACTATTGTGAAAAAAAAAAAATTAAGTGGCGCTAACGTTGATTATTTTTGAGCACGCGCTCACTATTGCTATCTCACTAATTAAAAAAAAAAAAAAAACAGGTAATGAAATAGTTGCATCACTGTCATTTTAAAACTCCATAGCCCTTCGTGATTGGTCCGTGATCCGTTTGCTTCATTTTCAAGTGAGGATCGAGGTAGCCTCTTAACGTGCCCTCCGAGGCAAGTAAGCGTTCTTGTAATTTTTCTACCAACTCATACATGAATTATCATAGCCAATATTAATGGCCAAAGCGCATTACTTAAAATAAAACTTACATCTATTTGGGTGTCATTTTTAAATTTCCCTCTCTCTTTCCAAATTAATTGTAATTGCTTAGTAAGACTTCGCTTTTGTATAGCAAGTGCGACTGTTGACACAAACAGACAAATAGTCGCAGTAGCAAATAGTACCATCAGTTTATTATTCATTATCCATTGTAAAATTTTCGGTTTCATCTGCAAACAAAATATTTAAATTGGAATGTTAATTCTACCGACGGGTGTTAAAATTCCGTGAATTTTTTCGATCTGTCAACGCCAGGTTTTTATACATTTAATAAGCATGAAAAAAATCATGGTAGTCTAGATGATATTTTTATTAATTTAAATATTTATGACGCTAACATGTACGGACCTACCCATGTATATGAACACATTATTTTTTAAAGTAAGTACTCATTCGTTTGGACAGGACCTACTCTATTGTAAGTTTTTAAGGGCATTAAAAATAAGCATAGATTACTTCTTAATCTGCGAGCAATAAAAATCGATTGCTAATTTATTTCACAGCAAATATCCTACAAAACTAACAAATGATCTAATAAAAATTGTTACGAGGATCCAAGTCATTCAGTTGACGCTGAAAGAGTTTTACAACTCTATGAAGGCTCTACCATACATAATTTATATCAAGGCTAGTCCTATAAACCACTGAATACATTTAAATTTTATGTGTTTTAAAACTCCGCTCTATATAATATTACAAATAATTGTTTTTATGCTTAACAACGATTTATTCAGTTATAGGTGCTGTGCATAGTCAGAAATGCACTATTTTGTACTCACCTTTAAGTTGTTTTGTTGTAACTAGTTGAGATGTAGTGCTGATATTCCGTTCAAATGATAAGAATTATCTACTATGTACACTAAACACTTTCACTTTTGTTCACTTGACACTCGCGACTTTTCAATCCCGGACTGCGTGCGAATAACATAGAGCAGGTACCTACCTGCCTACTTCATTGTAACTAAGTAATATAAATTTATTGTGTTTAAACTAGCTATTACTTCAAACAGTCACAGACTAAGGTCGAATTGAATATTCAACGAACTGTGTTTGCAAATAAACGTAAAACATTGAATTTCGACATAGTTTACGTTTTGCTCAAATCAAGTTCGCGTGAATACTTACCGTGTGGCAGTAACAATGTTGGAGACTTAGGTTATGTAAGTTTCTATTTAAATAGAAACATGTTTTGCTCCAGTCGGGTAAAAATAAGATACGAGGATCCAACTGTTGCAGACGCTGTAAGAGCTTCTCTTATTCGAAGATCTACCAATGGTCTAACATACTCGTACAGCAACAAAGTCAAGACTAATAATATAAACGACTAAATACATTTCATTAAAATGTAGGCATCTTACGCATAATTAAAAATCGGAGATATGTTACAAATAACTGTTTTAGTAAATCCATATCAACGATTTATTGAGTTACTAACTTCGCGAATTCGTCCACGTTAAATTTATGGTTTTTATTCCCTCGATCGGAACCTGTATGTTTATTCGGGATCAAAAGTATCCTTGACTCCGTGACTCTATCTCTCCACTATCTCTATACCAAATTCCATGAATATCGGTTGCATGGTTATGCCGTGAAGGCGTATCGAAAAAACAAAATAACAAAATTTCGCATTTATAACATTACTAAGGTAGTGCCTGCGTACTGAGTATAGTCTGAATCGCACGCAGTAATTTTGTACTCACTATTAAGTGGCTTTGCCGTAAGTAGTTAAGATGAAGTGCAGATAATATATCACATTCAACTGATGATAATTATCTACTATGTACACTGAACACTTTCCTTTTTATTCGCATAACACTCGCTACAAAATCCCTGAATGCGGGCGAATTATATTGAGTAGGTACCTACTCAATTAACTAGATAATATTATATTTATTATGTTTAAAACTTTAAACTAGCAATAACTTCCAACTGACACATACAAATGTCGAATTGAATATTCAAAGAACTGTGTTTGCAAATTAACGTAAAATTTTGAATTACGGCATGGTATATTATGTTTCGCCCGAATCAATTTCGCATGAATACTTACCGTGTTGCACACAGCCCGTTGCACTGACGAGGCTGGAGACTCGGGCTATGTAAATTTCAATTTTAATTTAAAGTTGTTTTGCAATAGTAGAATAGAATATAATAGGATATGATAGTATTTTAGAACTGCTTAATGACTTGCCTGGAAATATTAATTATAAGATTGTAATATTGTAGGATTTAAAGAAAATATATGACAAACTAGTAACAGTTTAATAAATAACTTAATTTGTTAGTTACAAACTTATATGAACTAGTATATTTTGGCAAGGAAAATAATAATTATACTTATATTATAAAGTGTTAACAGTATCAGGTGAAAATTAATACCAAGTTGATATGACGTAGGTACTTATTATAAGGAAGTAGGTACAATGAAGAATAATGATAAATCTTAAAAATAAATAAACTTAAACATGCACGTACTTAAATTATTACGATGCTTTACTTATAGATTAAAATAATGCATTTCAACAATGATGTTCTGTAACAAAAACGTATTTGCATTCCTACTTAATTTAATTATGTAATTTAAGTATACTCTTACAATGCTACGATGTAACCGACCCTAGAACTAAGATAGAATTAAGGCTCTGTGATAAGAAAATAAATAAATAACTTACTTATTTACTATGTGACAAACTTTGGTAACCAGCTTATCTAATCTTACTTTAATTTATAATGAATACATCTTTAGGACATTAAAACAACACTGCACCGAGAAAGATATGTGATATTTATTTCACGAGTTACCACGTTCAAGGATTATAAGAGATTAAATTAAATCATTAGTATTTTTGGGTATTGATTTAAAATGCGAGAAATGTAATTGTCGTATAGTTCATTTCATAGAAATTTCAGGTCATGAGGCTCACTGCAATGATAACTGGTGGACGAAGGCCGTAACCAACTGGGAGGGCCCAACAGGAAAAAAAGGGAGACCTCTCGAAAGATCGCTGACTGAAATTCAAGATTTTGGAGAAAGAGATTGGATAAATAAAGCACAGGAAATGGCGGCATGAAAGGCCTGCTCCAGCCTTTGTCAAAACTTGCGATCCTTAAAAACTTTATAATAATAATACTCTGTATATTCTACTATCGATACACAAAACATAAACGATACGAAATAAAAAATACGATATACAAAAGGCATTCTTATAGCTAAGAAGCGATTTATAAGGATAAGGCTCTAATAATCATAACAGATAATTTCGTCAACAATGCAAGCACAAAACTGCCTAAATTGAAACAGTACACATAGGCCGTCAGTTAAGACATGCCTGATGGCATGCCACATAATGAAACGGCAGACAAATAACTAAGTAAGGGAAATAAACACGTGCAAATGTAACTGGCATACATTATTTATCTTAAAACTATTTGATGTTCTCAAAGAATATTTAGTCGTAGGCAGGTAGGTGATCTATAAATGTAATGTAATGTGAGATTCTCATTATGAGCTTGCCAGTCAGTACACTATCGTTTCTCACGCGAAGCCGCTCGTAGTGATTTCACTCGACATCTTTACACAAAACTACAAGTTGCATAAGATATTTCTTCATTTACGTGATTCTTTGAAAATTCGCGCTACTATTTGATAAAAATTAACCGTTCCGTAATCCACACTCACTCGTAATTTGGAATTTGTAACTGTAGCTTTGTGGAATATAACGAGTGTTCATTTTATACACATTGAGGTTACTATCGCGGTAACTAAAATCGATGGCTAAATACTAGCTTCCGCTAAAAACAAGGTTATTGCGTCCTCACAAACCTAGTAGTGTTACCAAATTGAAAAAAATATGAAAGAATGGAAATCTGTGTCAATTGGTGGTAACTTGCCTACAAGCTAAATTGAACTAAGTGATTTTGTAATAGACGTGTTCATCGACATTGACTTGTTGTACGAGTATATAACTGCTAGAGGCGCTGACCTTTTTCCACACAAATGTAATTTCTTCTTTGCCGCGATCGCTAGCGTGTCATACTGCAAAGCTCCTATTAAGAGGCATTTAACTCGCCTGTCAATTGCAAATACGACGAATCTTGTTCAACTAACTTGAATTGAACTTGATTTCGAACAAAGTAAGCCATTGCTGATATTAATAGACGGAGAAATCCAATTCCAAAATAATTTACGATTTGTGTTACGGGTGGCGGGGCGGGTACGCACACAACGCCCAAGACCCAAATAAAAACATTTATCTGACAAATCAATGTGTGCCCCGGCTGGGATCGAACCCTGGACCCACAGCTCGCCAGGCAGGGTCTGTGAGACCAACGCGCCACGGAGTCGTACTACAAAAGTACAAGACTACAGTTTGCGGTACTTTTATTATTTTTAATGTCTTTCCGCGTCTGTTATACACACATAATTAATTATATACCTATTAATACAAAAACTTCACCTATAATACATAAATAAAAGACAGTTTTAGAGCTAAGTTCCTACTAGTACCTATATTATAAATAATTATACATTTTACTTATTACAATATGTACAAAACAATTTCAAGAGAAATTTAATTAAAAAATGCCAAGAATATTTTCAGCGCTGTGGTTCTGTGTATTATTGCTTAGATGAAAGCTTGACAAAATTTAATACTAAAAAGTCGGTAAAAATAAGGTACATTTCTCTCTTAGGTAATCATTTTAAAATATTGATTATACAGAATAAATGAATAATAATGTTAACCTACTAATTCATTGTCAACAATGATAATTAATCACATTTTTCAAAAGTCTACCTAGACTTTTACAATAATTGAAAAGTTAGAATGTACCAGCGACAGAGAGATGCGAAACGTGGATTATTTTTTTTTTTAAAAAGCCTCTCAATTAAAGTATGCGCCATATTCCTCCATACCGTTTCCATGGTACCCATAATGTGAATTCGCTATATCAGCATCGTGTCTTCCGCTGAACGAATTGTGATTTTTGAAAGCATTAATTATAATCAATACAAGTGCTAATTTCCCTATCAGTAACGTTTTGACAAGCATGAATTTAAGCATGCTGAGGAACAAGGGGACTATCGAAGACTGAATAAGGAATGGCATTATGAATAACGGCAAAATCCTCTGCAGTAACTTCTTTTTCTTTCCCCGGCCTGAAAATATAAGAAATTAAAGAATTTTAATGAGTTAAATTAACTTTCACTTCGTTTTTTTTTCTCAGCTTTGAGTACTTTAGCAAACAGTTACATTCGTTAGAATTATTTTTTAATTGTAGTTATGTTAGTGATAGAAATAATAAAACTAGATTCATTTCTGGCTACCCAGCTTTCTAAAGTCAACAAAGAGTAAAGGAAAGCGTGAATATAATATGAATAATGAAAATATGTTATGTTCCACTGATGTAAAATGTTACTGTCAATGTAATTTGTATGTACCCCAGCTGGGAATCGTACCCGACACTGATCGTCAGCCAACATCACTGTCAACGCTCCCCGGAATCACAAAACAATAAAAAAAAATGTATTGTACACCATTTGACACCATAAAATACATTTTAAAAACAGAATACAAGGGGAATAATTTATATTACAAATCATCATTATCATCATCATCATCACAACCCATCACCGGCCCACTACTGACCACGGGTCTCCTCTCAGGATATAAGGGTGAGGCCATAGTCCGCCACGCTGACCAACAGCGGATTGGCAGACCTAGCAAAGCCTGTTCGGTCTATATTCATTTAGAAAATATGGGCGTAGACTTAAATGCAAGTTGTGTAGTAGTAACGGTTCCTTAAGTCGGTCAGGTGTAGCGAGTACTGAGTATTAACTCCTGCCTGGCCGTAAGCCATTTATGCATGCAAGTGGCGTTTCAAGTAAATATCGAATTACCTGTTCGTTCACGACAATTTATTATGACCTTTCACAAAGTGTTATTTTGTACCTGACCTTTTAATCACAATTCCGCACAAGTCTGAGTTCAAATTTTACAAAAATTACATTGGATATAATTACACTTTTTACAATGGTACCTACTGCGCGTGTCCTATGTAGATTGTAGGTAAGTATAGCAAATATGTTACATATTTGCTATATGCCTAATAGTAAAGACTAGATAACCTCTTGTTTGCATACAAAGTGGTACACAAACCTATAGATACTAGGTATCGTGCATAACTTTGAAGTCTCTTAATAGAGATACAGGACTCTTGAAACGAACTGTATTCCTCTTGGAATGCCCCTCAGGAGCCAAGGTCCGACCTGTACTACCCCGTACACTTGGTTTATACCAACTACGAAAGAGAAAAAAGGATTCGTCAGTACAGGAAAGTACAGAGGTGTGTGCGCGTCTTTCTACTCACTACTGTAGCTGGCTAACTAAGAGACGTGACAATTAGAACAAATAGCATGTTTAATTCACTGATAGTAGACTTCCCATTGACGTCCACTTTCTACTGATATAAAAACAGTTGGTTAGTAGAATTAATGACCGTTCTCATGGCTGATAGGCGACAAAAACATATATTTTTTTCATATCGGTCGCAATTTCACCTGTACGAGTACCTAGATAGATGTAATCTCCAAACAGCGGAAAGTTTGAATATCGCGAATGCAACGTGAGTGCGGTCTTGATTCGCGGTATCAATTTAAATCGAAACCGAATTCGACAAATCTTTACTTGCCATTGTTACGCATTCTTGCCTTTCCTTACTTTTCCGGAACTGATCCAGTTACGACGGACGCAACCTACTCTACTACTGACTGACTGACTGAATTAATATTTATTATTTTTACACGTACAGCTTTATGTTGGAGTTTGATTAATATTCAATTAGCGTATTTATATACGCCAGTGGTTTGGAAACATTACCATTCAATGGAAATATTTACTTGCGGAGTAACGGTTTACGGAGTAGTTAACAGTTTAGTTAGTACGCACATTGTTAACACACACTTAGAATGTGTTAGTAAATATTTGGAATTGGGATTACAACTTATCGATTAAATCGATGAAATAAGTGCTTGTCAGTAAAAAGGACACTGTACATCAACATAATCACCCCGACTCACTCTGCAGAATGGTTTTTCTATTAGAATGAGTAAAATTTTAGGCCATAATTTACCATGCTGGCCAAGTGTGGATTTGTACACTTCACATATGCTTTTGAGAAAAAATTGATAAGTGGGTACGAAAATTTCCTCACGATGTTTTCCCTAGCCGTTGAAACAAAGTGATAATTTAATTTCTTAAATACCTATAGGTACTTATTGTTCTCGGGTCTTATTATTTTTTTTACTTTAATTTTAAATCATACCACGCACGGCATCGGGTTAGTATGTTCTAACTTTTACTTTAAAATTTAATTTCAATTTCTTACAGACTTAATCATTTCAGCAAGATAATTTACGTTTCATGACGATTTATTTTGACACATGCACAAGGAAAGGTCATTAATATACAAAAGGACTTAGTCACTGACCTTCATCCATCGTCCGGCTCGTATTAACTTTTACGGACAGCACCTTTTCAGACTCGTTTCCCGGGATGGTTAGGTGAACGCCGTCAAATAGTTCAAATTTCCGAACACTGACATCCTCAAAAGTTGAAGGAGTGGCGGTAGATCCTTCTGGTACGATGCCATATCCACAAACTGTTAGTGCACAGATAAGTAAAATACAGAGAATACACGGGGCCTGCGAAGCGCGCATGGTTTCGGCTTGCCGGTCACTTGGCCAGTGCTGAGCGAGCTCGCCCCTCCAGAACGGCATTCAAAGCAGTATCACTGGTATCACCACCAATCCCCCTTATCTGACTCGCGTACACTAGCAATCAGATCAAATCAAAACTTTTTATTTCATCATGAGGTAATTACATACTCTTGAGAAACGTCACAAATAATACATTGATAGATAACATGCAATTCGTCACTGGTTTAAAAGTCACTGACCAATTCCCTGTTAACACCTAATTACTTCACGATAGACAATTGATAGACTTAGTCATCGGCTCTATAAAAATAATAAACACGTAACCTATGTGATCTAGGGTAGCCTGGGAGAAAAAAGCCGGAGGTAAAAATCTCTCGGCACTCTTTTAAAGAAAGGTATTTAAACTGTTACAATTTTAATAAAATTGTTATTGAAAGCTTCATCTAGAAACAGAGTTCATAATCAAGAAATAGACAAATACCGATCGTTGAATCTTAATACCTACTGCTGAGCTTACGTTTAAAATATTTACTTGTACAAAATACTGTACAAGTGTGTCTGTTAAGATAAACTTTATTACATAAAATGGCTACTTACCAGATCGCAGCGTTAGGAATATAAGCTGTGCCCAGGTTAAAGATGGTTATAGAAGACGTTATTCCTTAGAGTTATCCCTTATGTGTTTCAATAATGTAATGTTAATGTTTTTCAACAATTGCATTCCGGTCGGAAAGGCCTGATGCTTGTTACACTTTTCCAAGAGACCACTTCAGTCCTCGGGGATAGCAGAGAGTGTGTGACGAGCTTTGAATAGGACAAATACTAACGAAAGATAGATAAATAGAATACTCATTATTGTACACACGAAGTAATGACAGCAACAGTAACAATATACACAGAAGACACACTACAAACAGCGGTCTTATCCTTATTCAGTGACCCACTTACTACTAACAGTTACTTAATAACTAGACGATTACTAATATTTACTAACAGGACTAACTTACACTAATTCTAAGTGGAGTTAGGACTCCAACAGTCTATTACTAATGATCCATCCATCCATCCATCAGCCTTTAGAGGTCCACTGCTGGACATAGGCCTCCCCTAATCGACGCCACTCCGACCG
>DWLO01000765.1:0-17866 GCA_018245335.1 Dalla quadristriga | reverse complement strand
GTTGAGAGCGCGGGAAGTTTTTAAAGGGGGCGGTCGTTATTGTGTTTCGTTTGGCTTACGTTTGAAAGTTTTTAGTTGTTGTAGTACGGTTGGATTGGTGTATTGTTGTGGTTTTTAATATTGTAAATAGGTTTGTTCTTCTTCTTTCGGGTAGCTTTCCGAGGGAGGAGTGGATATGTTTGCAGTGTTGGAGGGAAGGGCTACGGCAGTGCGCTGATCTGATTGCGCTGTAATAGCTGAGGATTGTTAGACGTAGGCCGGACGGGCGAAGTGTTTGGAGTTTGGAGTTTCCCGTGCTTCTCCAAAATTAAATTAATTTCATTTCGTTTCAATATATCTATCTTAAGCTTGACACTGGCAAATGCACAAAACATTACTAAATTATTTTGACAATTTAATTTTAAATAAGGCGTTAAGATGTATAAAGCTTATAAAATTCTAGTCTTCCTATTAAATATGATACTAAGGAAAAATTTACAATTTGTGTGTACAGTATTTAGCGTGTTGCTTTAAAATCAGCTATGGAAACTGTGTATAGCTGATTTTTCATGTATATAATGCTGGATGTGGGAGAAAAAAGGTATGAACTGCTAAAATGTTACTTATATTTAACCTCTAAATGCAGTTTATACAAACTCAAATCACGAAATAATTTCAACGAGTTGGATCAAACCAATCTCCAATCATTACAAAGCTAAAGTTATCAGAGATAATAACCGTTATCTTTATTGGTATCTACGATCGATATTGCTCCCAAATACAACAAACTTATGACATTATGTGGTATAGGTTGGTACTTAATCGACGACCTTGAATTCACCGAATTACGGCGTCAAAATATGAAATGTGTTGCGATTACTCCCGTTCACGAATTGAAGATGTTGATAAGATAAACATTGATATAATAGTAATAGACTACATAAAGACTGATTTATTTAAAATTGTTCGAACGGAAGTGAATTTGATTTGTGGAATTTGTTATTTGTTGCGTGAAATGTGAAGGAGCGGGGGTGTATCGCGGTAGTTATTGGCTGTCCGGTGGCCGGTACCTAGCTGGGCGCTACATCGATCCCGCCTCACCGTCGCGTTGTGAGTGCATGAATTGCATAATGGATATACGAGTACATGTGCAATCCCTTCAATCCTAACGTGATAGCATCTCCGAGCTCCGATCCCCCGCTAAGCTTATCTTTACTTTAAGCTTATTAAAATATACTTTGGTAAGTCAATTGGGTTACAAAGCTTGGCGTGGCAGTGGCGTCGGTAGGGTACATAGATTTTATTTGTAACAGAATACGAGAAAATTGTGCTGTGGACCCGTGCGAGGACAAACACGCAGATAGAGGCAAATATGACCGTGCACTTAAGCGAAACAGTGTACTTGCCTTTTTACGCGACTGCGTATGAATGTCTATTTTTGGTTTAGGAACGCATACGGGACAAACAAACAAAATGTATTTTTTGCTGCACTGAAAATCAGTGTTGAGGTATGACTGCAACTAGACTGAGTGCAGACCTATTTGTTAAGTGGTCACTGCAACATAGAATATCTTACTGTTTTATCTATGTTCTGTACTGCTTCTATTGTATTATTCTATTCTATTTTGCTTTTTTCGTTATTTTTGTTTTGTAATTTGTCTTATTATTCTGTGTTGTAGTATTTCTTACAAATAAATAATTCTTATTCTTATTTAGTTTATATAGATAGGTCATAGACTGAATATACTAGTTACTAAAAATAATTGTTGTTACATCTTATGGATACCTAAGTATTAGAAATCCACGCATAATCGACGTACAGAAGAACTGACTTTTTATAAATACAAAGTAGGTACCTACCCATTAAGGCCACCTATGAAAACCTGTCACCCTATCTGATAGACGAATAAACAGTACATAAAGCTCTCTGAAGTGCTCTAAAGTATTCTTTGGAGCTTTATTTCATTTATGTATACGTATGTATATATGTATGTATATAAGTATGTATATATGTATGATTAATAAAGACAGCGAGATATTATTATAAAAAAGAGTTTATAAATTTATAAAAGTCTCTTTTTCATAAAAGAGTTTAAACTATCAAGTTTAAACTCTTTTTTATTCTAGGTACCCATATTTGTTATCCTGCAACGTAATGAAAAACTTTATGCCGAAACTGGTAATCTCTTATTTTTCGTTTAAGTAGATTAGATGGATACTTAGATATTTTTGGACGATAAAATTCATAGCTATTCGGCAAATTAGTTACACCCAACAATCAACATTCGTTGAGACGAGTTTATTAATCCTATCAACTTAAGTTATCTGTTTCCCGACTATTAGCGGAGTCTACATGTGCAGTAATCAAACCAACTCGCAAGGCAGAGTAGGTATACAAACAAACCGATGAGGTTGCCGAAGCAAAAATACTTTCACTAAAATACCACAATCATAAAATAGCATGGTTGCCGGCTAATATTTATTTACAGTGCGCTATGCAAACCGTGGAAATATTTTCGTTGGTACTGCCACAAGACCCAAATCATTTTACTACAAGGCCTATCGTAGTGTCATTTTAATCGCAAGTTCAAGGGACGAAATTTAGATATATTCGCCTCGCTACAATATTTCGCTTCACCATTAAGTTTATGGTGATATATTACTTGTTATGTGACGTAGAGGCCGTACTAAAACTCACTTATTAGTCCTGGTACCTAGGCCTCAAACTATTGTTTAATTAAATTCTGTAACGTAGAGAGCTAGTGTTATGTGCCAACAATATGTGACAACAATAATGAAACCGGTTGGCAGAGATTATTTCATCTTCGCTTGTTTATAGTCTAATGGCAGTTAAAGTACGTTTACATTTCTCACGTTATACGTTTCTTATTAGGTACCTATATTCAAATTCAGTAGACAATAGTGGTTGTTCTTCCACTTACCTACTATAACAGTATTTACTTATTTTTTTATGCATTTTCATACGTTACTTCACCGGAATTGAACTAGAGGATAATTTTTTTTATTGATTGTTTTATGGAGATACGAGTATCTGGAGAAACCCAATTCATTACATCAAAATCAAATTATACCAGGCTGGCCTTTAGTTTTGTTACGTTAAGATATTTTTTATTATCTTAATTATCAATGTCAAAATCTGTCCATCAGTGATAAGCTGTATATAATTACGAATTGTTGTAAGTATAGATAGAGGATCATCATTTAAGACACTTACATACTACGCATTGCAGTATGCTTTGTTAAAGTAAACCCGACTTCAGGCGCTACGCTTCGGGGTACGAGGATTAATTGTTTAGCAAGCAAAATTCGCGTTTTCATTTAATATTTCATTAACCCACTCAAACGTAAATACGATTTAACTTATTATAATATTCAGTCTTCAAGTTTGTAACATCTGCTAGCAATTAAATTGAATAGGTAAAATATAGGTATGTCTGCTCATGTAAGGTGCTATATTAATATTCATTAGTAGGTACGATTTAGCTGGTAACAAACAGTATATTGTCGAAACTTAACGAAGTATATTTTCTACGTATTATTCTGTACATTTTAGAAGCATTGCTGACTCTCTGTTGGGTAGGAATCGTAAGCGATACAGATCAATACAAATATACTTTATTGCTCACCATACATCTAATTTAGAGGTAAAATAAACATTGAGCTATTTATCGGAGTTTATCAGGTTCGCTTCCCTCTCGCTCGCACATGCTATCATTTACAATGATTGTAAAAGGCTAGGTATACAATAACCCTAACTACCTATATTGAATATAAAACCCCGGACACATTAAATAAATTTTAATTTTCAAATAATGGCGAAAACAATTCGTAATTTTCAATTCCTTATTCTCTATAAAAAATTAGGTACTAATATGAAAATTAAAATATGTCCGTAATTTTACTGTTGTTAACGAAGAACATTTTTCAAAAGTATAAGTTTTACTATCGTTGAAAATGTTAGGATGTGCGAGCGAGAGGGATTACTGATAGTCATCGATCATAGACGTTGGTGTCTGGTTCGCCCTGTGAGTTATCATCACCATGATCTACAACGAAGTAAATTACGAGGAGTGCACGCATTGGTCTCTCTGTATTTTATTTTGGGACCTCCGCAATACTGCGAATTCGAATGTTAATTTACAAAATAGACGCTTTTCGATGTCCCAATAATTCGTCCTTGACATCTACATTGACTCCGTTATTGATATACTGCCTAAAAGCTCGATTCGGTTCAGTAGTTTTTTAGTGTGACCGTGTCGTGTAGTTTCTTTTAACTTTCCCCGCCTTTTTACCTTTTCATTTGGCTGCAAACGAACGACCATGAAAACCTTTTTGTGAAAATACACAGATTTTCTTTGTTGGCAAATGACAGTGCTTTTTCTTTTTCGGTATCACTGCTTTAGGTGGGTATTATTAGTTATATACTACTACATGAATCAAAAATTTTATGTCCAGCATTAGCAAAATGGTAAGCATCTTACGAATAGTTCGACGAAAAAATGGATTGATTGATGTACTTATGTAACTGGTGGTAATTGTTTAAACCCTGGAAATGCACATAGGTTACATTTTTTTTCATTAAACCATCCCTTAAAGGATGGATTAGGGTATATAACATTTATGGGAAAATGAATGTTAAACGGGCGGAGCCGCGGGCAAGTCAGTTCACAGTAAGTTGGCTATTGGCTATTGGCTTAGTAAAAAAATCGAGGAAATTCGTCGTGTTCTAAGTAGGCCCTCGGCAGTAGTAATGTGGCTCAGATGATCGAGAGACCTTAACGTCTCTTAAAAAAGAGACTTGAATGAGACTTCAATTCAATCAACGCACTTATTGATTGAATTGAAGTAGGTAGGTACCTAGCAAGCAATCTATTTTATGCTCATCTTCTTGAAGCACTCATGTCGTAACTCGTAGGGTAGCACATACACTACTCCAGAGCAGATAGGATCCATTGAAACAAGGGGTGGACCATTGCGATGAATCGATACGCTGCGAGCGAAACTTCAATCTCCGGCCAGTGGAACGATGAAGATTTGTTTCTTATTGAAAAATTGGTTGCATCATATTGCGTGGTATATGCAATACTTCACATACCCGACGCTGTCAGTCCCACATATGTTTTGAATAATGAATAAAGGCACTATGTTTAAGGTCAAAGATTACGTTCACCCACTGCATCATCATTTGATGGGGCGCTTTTAACGATTTTATTTATTGCTAACGTAATTGTTTATAGTTGACGTGGGCGTCAGAGGTTTTATATTGCGATATGCAGTCTCAACATGCGTCTAGTGTTTCACATGTGTTAATAATAAGTGAATCTTTAATTATAAGACTGTACCTTAACTAGATTTTTCTGATAAATACACAATAATTTATAGCAGTTAAAAAATACTTTATTTAATATTTGTAAACGCAGCTATAGTAATTAATTTACAACTATGAAACGCAGGCGGCTTGCGTCTTTTGATCTTAAGCTTGGACAGGTATGACAGTTTAATTAAAAGAGTCTTTGATCGCTCCATCAAGCTTTTCCGACAGGGGGTTAGTTAAAAGGAAATTGATTGGAGAATAAAATATTTTCTAAGTGTACAACTTGATGGAGAGCGAAAATCGACTATTGTTTTCCAGATGCTTGCCATACCTGAACCGCTGAAACCAGAACACAGATTATGGGAAACATTGTAGCGGAAACAAATAAATCCTAGGTCTTATAAAATGCTAGGAAAATTGTATTTTTTGTATGCCTCTAAGAAAAACTCCTAAATCAGCTACATTTATAGAACGAACGTTTATTAAGACGTCTTGATTCTGACTTTCATTACAGATATATTATCAAAAGGCGTTCGAAATTGTTTACTTCCAGAAAATGTTCTAGTATCCTTTAGTTCAAAGACGTAGGTAATAATATTTTGACCGAAGGACAAAGGTGCGGGTCGGCTGGCAACACGCACTGGCACACGTGGCATTCCAACTTAGTGCTTATTAGTCCCCAGGTGCAGCAAAGAATTCAAGGCATACCTAATGATGATGATGCTCCGATATAACATAATTTTCAAGTCGTTGGTGGAGCAAAAAAAAAACAAAATGTTAAATGGAAATTACAGCAATATTTTTACACGTTTTGATCATATATTATGTGCAGGTACTTTGAGAGTATTACGACCAATGGCGAACGCGTCAAAAATATTGAGAATGTACAATAAGCAACTAAATTTAATCGTGTAAGTAACATAAATTTAAAACAATGAAAACTCAATCTAATAACTTCCCATCAGCAACCAGATTGTAAAATTTACGCATCATAATTAAATGCTTAAGTAACACTAAAATACAATTCTATACAGGACGTCCGTACACAGGTGTTTCTCAAAACATCCGACCAATTGAGCATTAGATCCGGTCGGAAAAACGTATGCTCGTAAAAAAATCTAGCGACCAGAGTTTGCAATGTATAATACACAAATAAGCCACAAATGTTCGTCCCACACTAAATTAATATATAAATCAACGATCCACCTGATTGATAAAAGTAACATACATTTGATAACCTCCTCTTTTTTTAAGCCGGCTATTATCTAATTACTTACACTTCCAATCTAATTTGGGCAATATAGACCTGCAAAATAGCCTATTAGATGCTATTTACAAGCAGGCAGACCAGGATATTTACACCAGGCAAGTAATGATTTTTCTAAATTAAACATCAAGAAAATGCTTTGTTTTGATGATTCTATAGGCTCTCTATTGAATGTTCTTGCTCTGCGACTTAACAAACAGGACTGCAAACCAATCTGCAACACCATACTTACGTACCGTTCCCATGTAGAAGTTCGAAACAGCATAATTTAATTAACTTTATTTCTACAAAATGTATGTTGTACCTAACTAATAAAAGAGCATGTTGCACGGATTTACATACCTTGCTAGTTTTACATGCATGAATGGGAACAAAATCGATCATGCGAGCATTTAAATCGTAACCAGCTCAATTTGTTCGAGCGATGAATACGCTTTTGTTATTTGAATGCAACAGCGAAGCGTGCTCTATTTGCATGAACTTTCAGCAGTTCTCGGCATAATCTTTATGAAAAGTAAAGCACCACAATTTGGCTCCATGCCAAAAATAAGGCGACACTTGCGTAGGTCTATCATGAGTACATCACATTTAATAAGTTTATTCACCTGGTTTCTAAAAATACACTGAATTGCGTCCAATTTAAGTACCTATAGGTACGTAACTGCGAGTATTTTTAGTAGAGTATAAATATAAAACGAATAACTTGTTTAAAAGTATGGCTTTGCTCGTTCATACATACTTATTGGAAATCATAACAACAATTTTTTACCATTACATACTTCATTTTAATGAAACTAACATTTACCTTGCCGTTCATCTTAAATGTATTTGTATTATTTTGATTGAAATAGATAATTTCAGACAAAGGCGAGTGGAGTGGAGTTATATTATATGGGTCGAGGTGCAACATGACAACTTTACAGGTTTCTAATTTAACGCTGTTAAGTTCTGAATTTTGCACTTATAGTAACTTAACTTGTCTTCACGAGAGAAAAGATCATGAAATGAGAGAAAATACATACTAAGGACTACACACAATTTCACTTATTATCTTTACTAATATTATAAATATGAATGAATGTGATATAAATGTGATCGACGTATTGACGTGATTTTTGACATAGAGATAGTTTATAGGCCGGAGAGTGACATTACTATTTTTTTTTTAAATAACTCTTACACATTCACATTATTTATCCCGGAAATACACGGTTCCCGTGTGTTAGATAAGATAGAATAGAGAAATTTACGCGGGTGGAGCCGCGGGCAAAGCCTCGTATCTTGTACAATGATCCTATTATTGTCTATCCAGTTAAGGTCATGACTTACCTGGGGGTAATTTAAGAGCTAGTTGGCCAGCTCTTGTTGAACATCGGAATGCTGATTCAATTTGCTTGATTTGTATTTTACCGGTGTTTGTCGCGACGGAATACTGGCAATCTTTTACTGAAATTTATCGCACATACTAACCCTCTAAGAGCGGCCCCCACCTTAAGCCCCTGGAAAATAGTTTTTGGGCTGAAATGACTGTAGCATTCAGTAGCTGTACTGATACATCTAGTAAAATGCGAGCCGTTTAGAGAAAAATGTGAAAGCAAGAAGTGAATATTCAAAATAGCTTTTCTGTGTCTAATGTAATAATATATAATGTAATACCTAACGCATATCATATACCTGCAGTGTATAAGTGGTCCGTGTGTCTCTTAGATACCTTATTTCGTTAATGACAATAGTCCAAACACAAAATGGCCAAGTTAACAATTAAACTATTTCACGGGTCGTTTTATTCTGAAGTAAAATTAATTGTTGCTTCCGTAAAATAGTATATACACGCACATATTATGTATTTTTAGTATACTATTAAGTTATTGTAATATATAGACTTCAAATTAAAAACGACCAATTTAACAGTTTGGCCCTTATGCTTAAACACCCATACTGCACTGATTCAAATCCATCATGCACCTTGATTTATTTTACTAAGATTTTTCTTTCATTCATAAATTTACACGGTGTCTGTTCGATAATATTTACACCTTCAACCGGGATTATTCCTGTAATATAGGGCGCGTTGTAAATTTAGCGTCATTACGAGCTTAATAAAGTGTTGGAGCGTTGGAGGCACTCTCCCGGTATAGCTACACTTTGACGGCCAAATGCCACATGAATATCCGGTATCCAGATTTTAAAATTGATGAACGCAAAGAGCAGAGGACAACCTTTAGGATAAAATATACGCATACATTATTCAAAGGTGAAATTGTGTACGGATTTGGTAGATATTACGAAAGCATTTTATTGCCCGAGTATTTTTTTTGGTCTGCTAGTATAATTATAATTTAATAAGTATTATTCCTAATAAGTTCCTTTAATTAGGCATGATTATTGTGTCTCTTCTTTTCTTTTCTGTTATCTTTACATACCGCTTGAGCATTTTAAGTGCCTCATTAATACCCACAAGACACAACGGACAACTAATTTGTTAGTATCTATTCCCTCGTCTTGAAAAGCAAATAGTTCCCTGGGGATAAATTTAACCCATCGTGGCAGCCTTAGCGTGTACTAAAGAATATATCTAGTACGGGAATGACGCAATTTGTTTAAATAAAGTTTACTGCCTGTATTATTAGTTTTAAAAATTCGTAGCAAATAGGGAAATGGCACTATATGGTAGCTAAACTTGATGTGTAGGAACAAAATTTGCATGAAACAGTTTTCAAATTTCATTCATGATTACAATCTTCAAATGTATATTTAAAATGTTTACGACGGTATTTTATTTGTGCTTTGCGGTTAATTGTCCGTTTCGTAGAGTCGCAGAGTCAACTCACCGCAGTGATGCTCCTTTGACGGGCGAAAATGTTTTTTGACTATGCATATTTTCGGAGCAGCCCCGCAGCAATGGCAGTGACTTGGCCTATTTTGTTTGGGATTTAATTGAAGCTGTATAGTATTTAAAGTCAGTAATCCCACAGTTAGGGAGATCACGTGAATCAGTTTGCTAGCTAGCTGAAAGGAAGCTTCTAGCACCACATATACTTCTGCTTACACGGTCACTTTTTTCCTTTTCCTCTGTAACTACTGATTTCGTGATCTTCACGAATGGTGAAGATTGAGGTGCAGGAATTAGACTGCCCACTTTTATCACTTTTTGTTTCTTTCTGCCACCTCTTTTTGCAAGCGGGCATTAACTTCTTACACTTAATATATTATATATATATTCGGGGAGCTATATTCAGATCGGGCGGCAGGGAGATCGATTCGTGCGTCCCCCTGAGTTCGTAGTGACAATCCTAGGGATTTCCTTAACTCAATATTCGGGCTTGCTCATCTATGCGAAAATGTAAGCGAAACCGCTGGATTTCTCTAATAACGTCAAAAATAGGTATACTGTCACTCGAAAAAATCGAAATTATTTCGATATGTAACAATAAAGTCATAATAATTTGACTTAATACTTTAGGCAATATATCTAGTCGTAAAGTGTATTGTGTTGCGTTCGTTACAGGAAAATTCTTTCCTATCTCAGCTATTAACATTGTACAACAAACAAGATGGATATTACTTACCTATGTCGTTTTAATATAAACGATAAAATCTTTACAACATCACGTGTTGTTTCGTATGAAGACTGATGAAACTCCATATTGTTATTGCCTTTATGTATGTTCTTAGGACGATTTGGTATTTACTAGTTGCAACGAATCCACGACAAACTTAAAACTTAAACTTAGATAAAGGTCCTTAGTGCAAATTATTATATCTGCGTAGTTAAATGTTAGTAGACAATAGGTTAACCTCAAATTATCATTGAGCTGTTAACAAAATAGCTTTTGCATAAGACGAGGAGATAAGGTTTAACCCGACCCTTCGTCAATCTAACCATAGATAATATTCACGTTATGAGGCCCCAAAGCAGAGTAGATAGATACTGGATGAAACGTTAGCTGCCACAACATTATACTGACTAGTTAGTTCTTACCGCCCCGGAAATATATGAAAGCCAGACATTTGTCGAAAGTGCCAGAGTTATTGACTTGATCTTTATCCTCGCTGTATATAGGATAGCGATTTTGTTGAGCAACTTTCAAATCATAACAGGAAATTGATTTTACTGCAACTCAATATATAATTTCTAATAGGTAGAATGTGATTGACTTACAGAGCCAAGGGCGTTTACCTTTCGAGCATAATAAATAATTCGTATGTAATCACTTTATACGATTATGATCGTTACAGCCTCACAGTGCTTATTTATTGATGAGACCGGTGCTCAGTAGAGGGTGGATAATGAAGATGATAACGGAAATAAGAAGTATATATTTTAATTGCGAAGATTGTTCTGTCTCTATGGTCTACTAGTCTAGTAGATAGAAGCGGCGCCTCCCGCGTAAAAGTCGTTTTACATACAAACATTTATCCTCTGGAGCTGTACGTTATAAATGTTTCTACACCCAGCGGCATGAGCTGTACTGTACGTTGATATTATGTCCGTCAGTCACTTTCTTATTTTTATGTGAATTTACGGCGAGGCCTCCGTAACATTTACTTTTCCCAAGATCAAAGCAGTATAAATTAATCCATTCGGCAGTTCTATATTACAATCTAATTATCACTGAATTATTAAGATTTTTGGAGTTTTCGGAGGACAGAACGAAACGAATCTTTATGTATTGAACCCTTACCACAGAAGAAAGGTTTTCTACGTATCTCCTCTGTGCCTTAACGATGTCCAATCAAAAGCTCACAATGCGTGTTCTTTTTCTATTGCTTCGTTGTTGCCAATTTATTGGGGGATTATTTCCACACAACCTTGGAATTGGCTGAAATGTCGATAACGAATAAACAGCGCAGTTCTAAATGTCCACATTTATGCAAACTTTATGTGGTTTTTGGACTGTAAGCTTTATAAACACGAACGCGGCACGAGAGATTTGTATTGATTCCTGTTAATCCAGATTGAATGTCCACGTTGAAATTGACTAAAATATACCTGTGTTATGCGCCAGCCTAACCGTCGCACGAAGCAGCGATATGTAATGTAATCCTTCTATTCCTTGTTTTGCCTTCACAGCATCGATTTATTTTAATATTTGCTCTTTACTATATAATTGTTCCTGTCGAATACATATATATATATTACAGTCTACTAGTCTAATATTATCGTACATATGTGTAGTTCATGTTAACAACTACGAGTCGGTGAATGCACTCTACTCGTACATCGACTATGTAGATAAACGTGAACAATTTACGTACATAAATACGAGTACGTATTAAATTGTACAAGCTTTATATTAACTTCACGTCTGGTGAGATGCACGGAAAATCGGAGGGAAGATCGATATTTCCCCCACTTCCCGACTTATTAAAGCTCTGAAATCTTGCGAACATGTTTCTATGCCATAATATGGCACCATAGACCTAGGTTATTGTCTGAGCTGAAAGGTGACGGTGGTAACTTAAGACTTTCTGTTAGCAAAACAGACAATCGATATTTCAACCACTTCTCGATTAATTTCAGATCTGAAATTTTACTAACATGCATCTAACGTTACAACGCACTAATATGATACCATGGAGCTGGTCTGATGATGGAGCTTAAAGGTGGCCATTGGAACTCCTCAGTACCTACACAATAAATTCCTTCGTATTTGGGCTTTTTGGATTTTCCTTGACGCGTACTATACTCGTAGACGTAGGTGATGTCTTAGGTTTGATCATAAAGCCGGTAGATGGCCATAGGAATTCTTCAACTCAACATGAGAGCCCCGCCCCGTCTGGTTTGCGCTTTTTTAATTTGTCTTGAAAAGTACTATAGCCATAGGTGGTGTCCATAGTTTTATGATGGAGCCGGAAGGCATCCATAGAAAGTCCTCAACTAAACCCTTAGAAAGTAGGTGAATAAGCTTCAATATCGGTACAAAAGTAACATCGTGATATGATGAAATCCGTGTAACCCTATCAGCGGATAAACACAGGCCACGCATTATTTACAACGTAGGTAATCCATAACAACATTGTGACGTGTACGTGTCGCCGCTATCACGTACCACTCGCTTGCTACACACCACTTTACATTATACGTTTAGATTTGCATATTATCCGCACATACTTAGTAAGTACTTAAGTAGCTTTTATAGCATGATGAATATATCTAAAACTATTAAAAATTCCAATAACCTTCCTTCCATTCTCATAAAACCAGATTCATATTTATCTAAGAAAGAAACAAAGTATCAGTACATTGTACTCATATTTATTCTGGGGTGGTATTTACCACCCAGTGAATTATTCAATTCGATTCGATTCATTTATGTAATTTCAGATGACACAGATCTATTAACATTAATGTTAGTAACAACAAATAATACCTATATTTAAATTATCCTGCGCAAGAGGCTCTCCATAATAGGGGACGCATGGTCTTCTGACAATATCTTCATAATGTTGTGACTAGAAGCCTTGAAAAGAGTTATTATCACTTGATTAGTACCATGGACAAATGTACGAGTCTAATCGACGAATTATATTATCCTTAATTCGATAAGTAACCGTATAGTTTTTCAATATAGATCTTAGCGTCTGTACCCCTGTTCACTTTGAAATTTCACGCGGTCGAAGTCACGGGCGCTTCCTATTAATAAATAATTGTCAACTGGTTACAAGAGAGGGCGTACCACAGAACACTATTACTGGGGCGTATGCGCCGAGGCTAGTGGTACTACCGAGCTGCCTAACAGCAGTGGCTTCACCAAACGGATCCTGCAGAAGACCAGCGCTGGAAGTTCTTGGACATCCAGCTGAGCACCTAGTAGTAGTAGCTAGTACCTATTTATATTTTGTCTTATATTTATTTATATTTGAAAATTACACAATAATTTATGTTAGTGTTCACATTTTGAACAAATTATATCTTAGCTTATCTTATCCAACTCCACATAAAACTTCAGCCACCAATGTCCGAAATATAGGCTTGTCAAAGAGACTGTGCGTAACATACATGTAGAAATTCTGTCTTTGGCATCTATCTCCGTGATAATGTACCTACATACTGCATAGATCGAAAAATCGTTCATGCGGTTATACCGCTTTCCCAGCTAAAATGGTTACACCGTTAGTCATTTGGCAATACGGGCGAATGGTCCTAGGGATAGGGTGGCTTTATATAAACCGGACCCCATTTTATTGATATTCGTGATTGTCAACGTTTTTTTTATGTTTACTATGTTGCATGCTGTCTACTGTATTTTGGTTACTGCAGCTCAAAGACGAACCTCAAATTGAACCACATTGCCTACTCGAAGTTGGGTAGCAGTGATAGTCCTGAGAACTATGTTGGACTTTTCGTTTGTCGAGCTCTGGCAACTACACTTTTCCAACCAGTGCAAAACCGACTTCATAACAAAGAAGCTTAAAAACTAAAAACTTCAGACCTTTTACTTCAAAAACCTCGGCTAAGCCTGCCTCTGTAATGTAGAAATGGGGCAAAAAACAGGCACTCGTGGATACTTCAGTGGAGGCGGCCGTGTGAAAAAGCAGTCCTCGCCCGCCTTTTAGTAAATAGTGTCTGTGTTGTGTATTTGGTAAGCTCTCCTTGTTGTTGGTGATGTTCGGGATCGTGATCTAGTCACTGAGGAATTCGTAGGGCATCGCTAGTTTGTCTGAATCGAGTTGATACTTCTGCTGCTTGAAAAACAAGAGGTTTTGTGTGCAGTCTTATCACAGTAAGACTTTATTTGCTGCTCCACGACCTGGGTAAGCAATCTTCAATCACGAATTGCCCATGATTCCCTTACATATCCTTAAGATAACAGGGTAATGATTTTACTAATGCTAAAATGTGCAAACACTACACAAGCGTAGGCGTAAGTGTAACTATTTAGTAATCTGTACATACCTTAGATGTGATTGGTTATTAATGTATGTTTGGAAGTTATGTAACTTGTCACTTTGTAGATTTTACTTTTCTTGTTTAACCGTACTAGTACGAACTCGGACTTGATTAGCATGCATGTTAGTGATGTGGCCAGGGAAGGACATTTTCCTAATGTAGAGTAACTTTTAGTTATTTGACCAAATTATTCCATCGAATAGGGATATCGAACATGAAACTTGGCTTCAGTACCCAATGAGTTCTGAGAGTTAACTCCTTACTTCCAACTTCTTAATAAAATATGAGTGATTTAATCATATCACTATTCCTACTATTTAGCTTTCCTAACTACATAAAATCTTTTCAGTGAAAGCCGTGACTGTGTTGATATATCCTCATCCAACCACCAGTGACAGCATCAGTAATCGGCCGTAGATCTATCAATACTTGTAGTGCAGAGAGTACATGCTACTGTTTGGACTGGGCATTGTTTTACGCAAAAGAATACAATAATTGCATTGATATGGGACAAACTTGACCTATGTGAGAAGAAGGATAACATGGTTTACTATTAGGAACTTACTTAAATCTCTTTGTTTTGGTCCAATCTCATTACGCTCTCTGAGGGATTACGCATCTGGTTTCTCCTAATAGAATTAACGGATTCATCTATTACTATTGTCAGCAGTTACTGTATGTATGTAGCAGTTTTAATCTTAATAGTCTAAGCTCCCATTACAGCTACGTCTTTGTAGATAAGTTTTTTTAATCAGAATGAAAAACTTGATATGATATTAGTATACTTACTATAATGTGTAATCTTTATCGTAGGTTGCCTATCAGAATGTGACTAAGACTATTTATGGCTACGGAGCAATCAGGGTACGATTTTACCTTCACTTTGACTTACTTTGTAAAATCTGATGTAAGTAATTAGTCTCGTATTAAAACAGACAGACCCCTAAATATCTCAAGTCTAAAAGACTGTGGGATCAACACGCATTATTTATTTTAATACCATATCTGCTTTCCTATCTTTTTTCTATCTATTATCTACAAAACAGTATTCATTTTAAGTGGGTACGCGGCTGTACTCACGTTGACTTACGTACGTACATAGTATACGTACACTCACGAATCATTTAGTAGTAAAATACAAAAAATTAAATAAAATCACATAGGTAGGCACATAATGGGAATACAATGAAGTGGCCGTATAAATCTTTTTTAAAACACTTTTCACTGTTAATAATGCTTAATACTACTTCGCATAGGTCTATTCATCATGAACACATAAATATATTTATCTAATTTAATTATCCATAGGAATATATAAAACGACTTGTATATTATATGTACATATATTAATAACTTACATCTTTATTCATGTTTTTGGTTAAGGTGTTTGTTCAGGATGTCAGTATATACAGGTTTGTACAAGTTTATCAGAATTTAGTAAACAGGTTCTCCGAAGTTATACATTCAAGTTTGTTCTAAGAGGTTCTAAACAATTAATTAACATAGTTATTGAGTTTGTGGACATTCTGTTCAACAAAGACTTTTTGCAGGGAAACTCGCCTTTCACGCTCCAATTACTCTCTACTGAGCTGGCTGGCAACTACATCACGATGATCGATAGTTATATTAGTAGCTTCACTGGATATACATTTTCTAACTCTATCGTCAACAACCTTATGGAATTGCATATAAAAACTCTCTACAAATTTATCTTGTAAAAAAATCACATACAGAATCTCGTACTAAACGTACGCATTACAAATTCCATATCTTTTAAAAAGTCTATGTTCGCAGTAAATGTTGCAAGGTTAGCAATGCGTAAAGCATTTATACATATAAGGTTGTACTGTGCCGAAATCCATTACGAAAGGATACGTTACTTAAGGAATCCTCGAGTGATTAAATAATTTGAATCCAGCTGGGGCAACGGCTTACGCATTGAGTAATTCGTTTAAATACACAAAATGTTTTATTGCAAAGTCAGGTTTGAATTTATGGCTCCTACTCTGATGTATTTTACTAAGGGAGGAGATAAACATCTTGGATTGGTGAATTAATCTCCATACTTCAAACACGAAGACGAAAATTAAGTGGTTGATCTGGCTAACAATCTTAAATAATCAAATAAAAAAACTTTTGGATGATTAGACTAACAACATGCAACTTGAACTCAGCTGTTGTAGCCTAGTTGTTAAGTTTTTGGCGTTCTATCTGGGGTTCGTTGTACAAATCCTAGGAACACGGCGTCGCTTTTTCAACGCATATAGCGTTTTTGTTTTAACCAATTCACAATGCATGACGCATGCGTCCGTAATATCAACTGGCACTTGACCAGCGTGGATTAAATCTTAAAATCATCTCATTTCCAGAGAAGAGCTGTGTCAGCAGTGAGGCGATAAAGGGTTGATGATGACTTAAAGCGTTACAAACCTCAATTATCTATATCACTAGCATATTATCAAAGATCAGCTTCAATGAAGATTTTACTTTTAATCAGAAGACGATTCGAGGCAAATCTCAGCATAATTAGAATTAACTTTTATAAAAAATCATCAGCTGTAAAAATGTATCCATTTTATGTCGTATTGTTACTCATTTAGAAAGGCGTTTCACAAGTAGTATTACCAAAGACAATTATTATTGCTTTGTTAAAACTCCGTCCGCGAGCGAGGCCCATCTCCCATTTGTCATACAATGAACTTTTGTACTTCGGAAATTTGTTTTCCGAGATTCAGAAAAACAAAGGGACGGAGTTTTTTGAGTTCCACATCTTAAAAGGGAATCATTAGCCTATCAGGAACGAACCTCTCAGTCGTTTTCCCACGAGCCTCCCAAAATACGACTATTGTTTTACCTATAATATTCTGTGTCAGACCGTCATGTAGTTCCTCGTATGAACCACTTTCACACAAAACGGCACGGCACCGCTATATTTGGCATATTATGCAAAAAAAAAATCGTTCTGGTTTTGCGATACTGATAACGCGGCTGTACCGATGAAGTATGCACCTATGAAGACACAACATCGCCGATGTAAATAGATAGGGTTACCGCGCCTAAAAACGATCCTCATACTGGGACAGGGTCGGGTGAATTTTGGAATAGTGGTATCCCACTGGCGTCAGTCACTCGCGCTTCTCATTGCGTGTCTATTTTGTTTAGTCACATAAATGCCTGTATTGGAGTATGTCCAACAGAAGCGAAGCTTTTATAAATTTCTTCAAAGTATTTTTTTTTTATAATTAACTAAAAATTAACATTAAAATGAGAATAAAAGCTCGAGATCGTTTTCCTAAGTCGTTGCTAGAATCTAGCGATGTCGTTTGTTGGGTGTCACGACACGACTGCAAAATTATTGTGTCGTGTCGTGCCATGGAAAATTTGTATGAGT